>PVJA010014182.1:0-47606 GCA_004027025.1 Myocastor coypus
GCTATTACCCCAGAAAGTTTCTTCTTGCCTCTGGTTGGTCCTTTGTCCCTGTCCCTAGTATTTGGCACCTGTTAACTGAATTTGGTCCTTAGGCTTTGTCTTCACCTTAAGCAGAGTCAGGCAGTATTCAGCCTCTGAGGATCTCCTTTATCATTCAGCACAGTGCTGTGTGAGTCCTCTGTGCCGTGGTGAGTGGTGAGTGACAGTGCCTCATTCTTTCTGTTGTTGAACTGTGCTAGCATATTTATAAGAACACTGAAGTGTGTGTGTGGACAGAAAGGTCTGATACCAGGTGTGATTGAGTATGTTTTTTCTCATGTAACTGCAGCATCCTATGATGAAAAGGTGGGAGGGTCAATTTGTGAGCCTGCTATTTTTTAAATGCTTGTTACTTCAAAATATAAAATATATACATTAAATATTACTATAGACATTGAGATTGGAGCTGTGCTCTGTCTCTAAACCTAGTGCATAGGGCTGGCAAGATAGCTCAGCAGTCTAAGCTCCTGCTTTGGCAAGCACAGGGACCAGGGCTTGATCCGTGGTCCCACATGCCATGTCAGTCCCGCCCCAGGGGTGTGCTTAATGAACAAGCAGGATGTGTTGGCACATGCCTGTAATCCCAGCTGGGGAGGCTGAAAGCAGGAGGGTCACTACAAGTCTGAGCTCTGCACTGAGACACTGTACCAAATACATAAATAAAAAAAAGAGCTATTTTCTACAAAAAATGTAATACTTAAGAATTAATCAAACTAAAGAAGTAAAAGATCTATTCAATGAAAACTGCAGTACTCTGAAAAAAGAGAGCAAAGAGGATTTCAGAAAATGGTTATACTACAAAGCTACTGTGATAAAATTAGCATGGTACTGACAAAAAAAAAATAGACCTGAGAATCAGTGGAATAGATTAGACGATGCAGAAGCAAATACAAACACACTCAGCCAGGTTATTTTCAACAAAGGGGCCAAGCATGTTTACTAGAAGAAAGATAGCCTCTTTAACAAGTGGTGCTTGAAAAACTGGTTCTCTACATGCTGAAAACTAAAACTAGACCCGGGTCTATCACCATGCACTAAAGTCAAAATGGATTAAAGATCTAAACATTAAAACAGACACATTAAATCTCCTGGAAGAGAAAGTAGGTAGAAATCTTGAAGATATAAGGGTAGGCAGACATTTCATGAACAAAAATCAAACTATATGGGAAATACTTGAAAGATAAACAGCTATGGCCTCCTCTTATTGAGAGGTTTCTGCACATCAATAGAAATTACCAATAGAGTGAAAAGACAACCTACAAATTAGGAAAAAAATCTTAACTAATAATCACTCAGACAAAGGTCTTCTATCTACAATATATAAAGAACTAAAGGGGCTGGGGAGATAGCTCAGGGGCACAAGTGGCTGCCTGGCAAGTGCAAGGTCCTGAGTTAAATCCCTGGTTGGGGGGGGGGGGAGACTAAAAACATTAAGGCCTCCAGATTTAAAGATCCAATTCAAGAGTGAGCATCTGCCATGTATACATACTTCTCCAAGAAAGAAATACATGAAAAAATGCTCCACATCACTGGCCATTTGAGAAATGCAAATTAATGCAACACTTAGATACCATTTCACTCCAGAAACAATGGCTGCCATGAAGAAATCAACCAAAACAAATGTTGGAGAGGCTGCAAGGAAACAGGAATCCTTCTCCACTGCTGGTGGGACTGTAGACTGGTACAATCATTATGGAAAGCATTGTGGAAACTCCTTAAAAAACTAGAACTGGAAGTCCCATTCAATCCAGCTATCCCCCTTCTGGGAATTTTCCCAAAAGGACTAAAAACATCATGTCATAGTGATATATGTGTGTCCGTGTTTATAGCAGCACAACTTGTGATAGCCAAATCTTGGAAGTAACCAAAAATGCCTGTCATCTGAGGAATGGATGTAAAAGATATGATATTTTTATACAGTGGAGTATTACTCAGCAATAAAGAAAAACAAACTTGAAACCTTTGTAGGTAAATGGAATCAACTTGAGGCTATCCTCATAAATGAAATAAACCAGACCCATATGAGTAAATATTGTATTGTCTCCCTAGTGTAAAAACTCAAAGAAGAAATAAGAATTGAAAGGTGTAAGAGACACAGTTAAATGGAAAGAAACAGAACTTAAGGATTTAACAACAGAGAGAAAGAAGAAAAGTTAAGAAATAAGGTAGAGACAAAGCCATATATGTGTGTATGTATGTGTGTGTGTGTGTGTGTGTGTGTGTGTGTGTGTGTGTATATATATATATATATATATATATATATATATATATGATGGATAAGGCAGTAATCCTAAGAATTTCCATCAGGCTTTTGAAAATAGTAGTTAATGGGTAGAATTCTCACCGTGACTACAACTGTATATGTTGATATCTGTAAACTAAGCAATGACATTGAGGATAGCAATGTGTAATACTAAAGCTATGCTTGAAATGTCTGTCATCTTGGTCTTCTAAATGTGTACCACTGCTAATGTCATATCAATTATTACTACACTCTTTGAAGTAACTTTTTTAAAGGTAATAAAAGAAAGCTCAATAGAGCTGCTTTTGACAAAGTACAGTACTGCATATTGGTTTAAACAGCGAGTTTACTGTTTTACTTCTCAGAAGGCAGGAAGTCTGGGATCCAGGTGTCTGCAGGTTGTTTTTTCTCAGGACCATGAGGGAAGATCTGTTCCAGGCCTCTCTTCTTGGCTTATAATTGGCCTGCTTTTGCAATATCTTTGTTTCAGCTTTCCTCTGATGCTGTATCCGTACTTCCTCCGCTTGTCATGCTGTATTAGGGCTCAGTCTAATGATCTCATTTTAATGTAATTACTTTGCTAAAGAACTTATCCTGAAATGTAGTTAAGTTCTGTGCTACTGCAGTTTAGGACGTCAATGTATGATTTTTTTTTCCTTGTCTTTTTGAGATGGGGGTCTCGCTATGTGATTCAGGATGGTCTTGAGCTCACTTTTGTACCCCAGGCTGGTCTTGAACTCGTACCGATCCTCCTGCCTCAGCCTCCCAAGTGCTGGGATTACAGGTATGCACCACTATGCCCAGTTAAAAAGGGATTTTTATTTATTGTTATGGTTTATGTGTAGTTGCCCCCCCTCAAAATCTCATGCAATCGTGAGGCAGGGACTTCTAGAGTTTGAGACTCGACTCATAATCCCCTGGGATTATGTGTTTTAATACTGATGGAGTTATCAGTCTGAGTATGGCTGGGATTATGGGTGTGGCCTTAGGCGGATAGGCTGAGGCAGAGAGCCTGACAGTAATATAAAGAGAGACACAGAGATAGATAGAGTCATGCTGTTGCTGTTCTGCCACCATGAACTGCTGGCCACTGCATTGTGCCTCTCTGCCTTGGATTCAGCAGAGTATGGACTAAAACCTCAGGTAATTGTGAGCTAAATAAACCTTACCTTCCTTCATTTTGGGTGTCGGGTATTTGTCCCAGCAATGAGAGAAGAGTAACTAAGACATACATTCATTCATTCATTCATTCATTCATTCATTCATTTATTTATTTATTTATTTATACATACAAGGGATTGAACTCAGGACCTTGCAGCTCCCAGGCAGGCACTTATTCTACTGAGCTATCTCTCCAGGCCCCAACATGTAATTTTTTTCTTTTTTTAGGAGGATCCAACTGAGCCCTTGTGGGGTCTGCATTTTATGCGTGTCAGACAGTGGCACATTTCTGGGAAAAAGTCCTATACTTCCTTGGGGTGATTCTCTGTGGTGGCGAATACCCATTTTAGAAAGATGAGGAAGTGCTGGTCTCATGGAGGCTCTTATTTCAGAATTATAACCATGGATATTACAGAAAAAAATTTTTTTTCCAGAAATGTGTTTGATGACCTAAAGACAAGAGGTCATGTCTTTTATGTTGATTGAAAAGGTTTAAAAGATGTCCTATGTTGACAGGACCATTTTTATTAAATTTATTGATATATTTCAGGTGTAATGATCAGATTCATCATAAAGAATTTGTAATTTGATTCTTTTTTCCATTCACCTACTGTCTCTTCAACCCCTCTTCCTTTCCTTTTTCATAAAAGCTTTATTTTTACTTTACTTTCTTTCAGTATCATTTCCCTTCCTTCCTTTCCTCCTCACCCTCCCTAGTGCCCTTTCCCATTTAAACTTTTCTTCCTATTTCACAATATCTGTTATACATTTTGGTCCTTATTTAGATTTTCAGTTTTTCACGCACCAGAGAGAAAATGTGGTTTTTATGCATACACACACACACACACACACACACACACACACACACACACACACGTGTGTATGTCTGATTTGTTTCACTTATGAGAATGGCCTCATGGTCCATCCATTTACCTAGGAATGTCTTAAATGAACTCTTCTTTATTTCAGAATACTATGCCATTGTATTTTTTAAAAAAAAAAACCCCACATCTTCCTTATCCATTCATTGGTTGATGGGTATTGGGGCTGTTTACAAGATTTACTATTATAAACTTTGCTGCTGTAAACATGGGTGTGCATATATCTTTATGGTATGATGCTTTTAATCCTTTTGGGAAGATACCAAGAAAGGAAATAGCTGGGTTGCGTGGAACCTCTAGTCCTAATTGTTTGAGGAATCTCCACTCTCATCTTCACAGTGGCTGCACCAGCAACAGTGAGGAAGGGTTCCTTTTCTCCCATATCCTCTCCAGCATTTGTTATTGATTGATTTCTTGATAATAGCCATTCTTCCTAGGGTGAGAGCAAATCTCAGCATTGCTTTAATTTGCATGTCTTGAGTGATCAGTGATGTTGAATGTTTTTTTTAACATATTTATTTTGCATTTGTATTTCTTCATCAGAGAAGTATGTACTTATTTCAGATCCAGTTTTGGATTGGGTTTTTCATTTGGAGGATCTGATTTTTTTGTTTGTTTGTTTGTTTTAGTTCATTATACATTTCCAGGTAGTACTTTGTCTGAGGAACAGTTGGCAATTTTTTTTTTAAACTCCACTGTGGTGTTGTCATTTTGCTTTGTTAGTGGTTACTCTTGCTGTGCAAAAGCTTTTTAATAAGATGAGATCCTACTTGGTTTCTTTATGATATTTCCTGTGTGATATGGGGCTTTGTTCATAGTCTGCCTGTAGCAATATTTTCAAGAGTTGTATCTATTCTTTCTTCCAGCAGATTTGGTATTTCTCTTTTAAATTTTTACTTTTCCATTTCAATTTTAATTCAGTGCATGGTGAAAGATAAGGATCTAGTTTTAGTCTTCATCATGTGAAAAGTCAGTGACTCTAGCACCATTTAGTAAAGAGACCATCTTCCTAATAGTGAAGGTGGTAGGCACCCTTGTCAAAGATAAGGTGGCTGAGTATGTCTGGACTTACTTCTGTATGTTTTAATCTAGCCCATTGATCCTTGGGTCTGTTTTGCTTGCCAGTACCATCAGTACCATGCTGAGGTGTTTTGTTTTTGTTTTTGTTTTTTTTTTTACAATGGCTTTGTAGTATGATTTCCAGTCAGGGATTGTGTTGCCCTAAGGTTTGCTTTTGTTGCCCAGAATTTCCTTTGCTATTCTAGGTCTCTTCTGGTTCCAGATTAACTTTAATATTACTTGCTCTAATTCTGTGAGATATGCTATTGGAATTTTTTGTTGGGATTTCACTATATCTGTATTTTGGAAGTATGGCCACTTGCACTATTTTGGTTTCTCCTATCCACAATCAAGGGATATCTTTCCATTTTCTGATCCTCTTTAATCTCCTTTCTCAGAGTACTATAGTTTTCAATGTAGAGGTCTTTTACCTTCTATTATTATTATTATTATTATTATTATTATTATTAACCTTTATCAACAGGTGCATGCAGTTTGTTGATTTTTTTTTGAAAGAATCAAATTGTAAACTTTTATTACAAATTAAAAATGAAGTTCTTAAAAATCTCAACTTGACTAGCTATGAGACAATTTAAAGATGATACAGATAGTTCTAGTTGTCTGGTTGATGGACAAAAAGCGAGCACTTAAGGTCTTCAGTTCCAATCTTTTGTTCACTTCTTACTGCTGGAATTTCCTTTTCTATTTTTTTTTTTTTTTTTTTTTTTCTCTTGCTGGATGATCAAACCAGATGATGGTAGAGATGTTAAGCTGGCATTTACTCAGCCCCGCCCTGCTTTTGTCTCTTTGCCATCTTGTGGCTTAGGGTTTTCTGGGCATCTGCGAAGGTAATTGAAGTTGGTAATTGCTGCTGACCTTAGGTCTCATCTTCTTGATTTTCCTTATCTTCTTCGTTGCCAACCTCTTTATGCTATCTCTGGCGAGAAGTGTCCCTGCGGAATCGTAGTCTATGACCTCAATACATATTCTGCTTCTCTTGTCTACCTTGTCCTCCTGCACCCTGGTTGTCAGCACCCTCCATCCCTTCTCCTTGCACAGGAGAGTTGGAATTCTGTGGTCTATGACCATAGGGTCTTCACATGTAGTAAGGTGGGAACCTTTGCCTGTGATACCAGTGTTGTTGTGCCTGGCCTTCGGGAGTGCTCTCCGATCCCTCATTCTTTTCCTCACTCTCACTATTCTGGTAGTTCTGCTCGTTACTGCGTGGAGGATCCCTATGATGTGGACAGCACCTATAATGGTTGTGGTCTGCTGTGCATTTACTGCCTTGAACTGGAGCTCCACCAGAGCTTGTAATGTTTGCTGCCTCTGCACCTTTTTCTCCTCCAACATCAAAGTCCAGTCTCTCCATCTATACTGTGAAGGTACTTCCCCGGGATTATTCTTTATGGCAGTCTGGTGTACAAATACATTTTCCTTGGCGTCATTCCTGTTCATGAAGCCATATCTATTTCTTACATTGAACCATTTTACTGTTCCAAAAACCTTTGTTGGGATGACCTTCTTGTTCCCACTGGCAGGTGCCACCAATGTGAGACCACCCAGGCTGCAGCTCCCTGCGCTGCTTCCCATGGTGCCAGGCTTGATGTTAGCAGCACTGAGGGTGAGGGTGGCAGGTGACTGCGGGGTCTTGGCCTCATTGCTCATGGTTGTGGTGATGGTGACTGAGGCTGGTGATAGTGGTGTGGCAGATTGTGACCTGGCTCTAGTGTTCTGGGCTTTCTCCTCAGGCAGGGCCACTCTGTAGCAGGCCAGGCCCAGCATGGAGATCTCTATAGAAAATGCAAGGAGAGTGGAGCTCCCTTTACAGTCCTCAGGGCGAAACTGTGTACCTGGTGCTGTGCAAGACTGAGATCAGTACCCTGAGGAGCATAGGCTTGGAGGAACAAATGGTGGCTCTGCAGCATGACAGGAAGCTTTCTGGTACACACTGACTCTGGCCCCCAAGTTTTGGACCAGAGCAGTGGGTGTCAGCTGCTAAGTCTTTCTGGTCCCCCTCCTGTCATCCTTGCAGCCTTCTGCAGAGATCTTTCTCATAGTTCATAGGACAATGGTGGGAGAGGAGGACAGATGGGACCAATTTTCAAGGGCCTGATAGCTCCCCTCTGATAGCTCTTTGATATGTATTTTTTAAATATGTGTTATGTATCTTTTTATATCTGCATGCAAAGAAAATACTAAATCCTGGGCATCACAGATAGGTTCTTTGATTTGACTCAGATGAAGATGGGATGCTGCAGAAAAGGGAAGAGCGGATAAGCTAATTGTCATGGCAACCAGCAGGTTTTTATAGTGGAACACTGCCTTTGTAACCCAAATCCATCACCTTTTTGCTAACTACAGAAAATAGACTGACACAAACTCAAGAAATTATAGTACCACCTCTCAGCAGGACTTTATTTGCTTTTTTGAATCCAGTCATGCAGTGATTTTAGCCCCTGCACAGCATTTCGGAGCTGAAAGACAACCTTTAGGGCTCTGCAGAAACCACAAGTGTTCTATGATTTTTGTGATGATTGTGATTTGTTACTATTTGTCCCCCACCCCAGTCTGCTCACTTAGAATGAGGATGCATTTGGGAGACATTACACACCCTGTGGCACAGACTCCTCCATTAGAAACATCTATGTTTTAGCAGTTTCCCAGCTTGACCGTCTGTGTCTTGTTTCTTCACCACCACTCAGGCCTGAGATGCTTAGACCGTCTTTCTCCTGAAGTCATTGCAGGCAGGCTCAGCCCACTCCTTGCTGTCCTCTTTGGGGCCTCCAGGAGAGCAGGGCCCTTGTGGTTTCCTCTCAGTAGCTCTGGGGAGGTTTCCCTGGAGTACGAGAGGCTGGTGCAGCACCGTAAAGAGCCCTTGTACAAGCAGGTGGGGCTTGGGCGGGACAGCAGGGACCTTCTTGAGCATCCGAGGTCTCAGGCAAGTTTTTGTTAAAGATACCTTGAGCAGAGGAGTCATACAGGCTGTTCTTCTCTTCCCTGAGCATTGTGGTGTGAGAGGCACTCCTCACTTGGGGCAGGGGCAGGTCACTTGGCCATAATAGAAGACAGCAAAAGTTCTCTGTGTCCCTGCATGTGACATGGGAAGGGAGTTCATCAGACACCCTTCCACCATGCTGAATGGGGATGAGCTCCCTTCAGCCCTTGGTTGGCTGCTTCCCACAGGCAGTCAGCTCCTCTCACCCACCATTCCCAAGTTGGGAGTGCAGGGTGCCAGAGTCTGTGTGTGCAGCATGCATGTGGACTGTGTTGGTGACAGCCAGCTTTCAGCCTCATT
Source organism: Myocastor coypus (assembly GCA_004027025.1). Classification (NCBI taxonomy): domain Eukaryota; kingdom Metazoa; phylum Chordata; class Mammalia; order Rodentia; family Myocastoridae; genus Myocastor; species Myocastor coypus. The sequence goes on from PVJA010014182.1 coordinate 8,681, forward strand.
CAGCAAACATGTGTGAAGCATGGTCTAGTCCCAGGCATCCTAGGAGCAAAACAAAACCCTGCTGCCTTCCTAGCAGGGCAAGAAGACTCACAGGTAAATACAGTGTGTACAAGTGATATTAAGTGCAGAATCAAAAACTAAGTCAGGGAGGAGGCTAGGAGGCAGCTTAAAATTGAGACCCAAGGAAAATTTTCCCTAGCACTGGTAGAGGGAAGACCTGTGGCAGAAAACTGGTGCCTGGGGGATGCTGCCCTGAAGTGTGCAGATACCGTGGTTCTAGTCTTGGCAAGGAATGCAAAGTAAATGGATAGATAAAGAGAGGAGAGGACACAAGGAAAGAAAGAAAAAGTGCACCCAGAAAAGCACACATTGATACAAGCACACGTAGATACTAATATTTGAGTTCACACATTTCAACAAGACATAGTTCAATGTTTAAGTACATCACTTAAACTTTAGGCCTTGGCTACATTTTTTATTTAAATAAGTCTAATTAAAGAAGACATGTACTCTGATTTCCATATTTTAAAATTTATCTTCTCTCATGCAGAGAAGTGTTTCTTCAGAGATACTCACTGGTGTTTCTACTTAGGTGATATTTAGGAATAAAGCTACTGAGATGATCTTAGAAAAATTTGATTGATTGATTGATTGATTGGTTTGGCTGGCTCAGCCCATGCCAGTCAGTCTGACTTGGGAGCTAGATCTTTATAGAGGTACTCAAGTTAAAATGAAGTTAGTCAGATGGACACCGGTGCACTGTGACTGTTGTGCTTACCCTGGGGAGAGCTGGAACACGAGGACCAGCACGCACAGAGAGAAGACATGCGCAGGCCAGGGCCACACGTCTGCCAGTCCCTGCCTCAGACCATGAAAGAGGCCATCTGCAGCACGCGTAGCCTGCCTGCACACTGACCTCAGGCTTCTTACCTCCAGAACGGTGGATGAAGATTTCTGATGTTGACATCCACCCAGTTCGTACTTTGTTGGAGCAGCTCTAGCAAGGAAACACTGCAGACTGTAGCAGCTCCTTAGTGTCCCACTGCGACTAAAGAAGCCTTGATACCTCCTCAGCACAGGAGAAACAAGAGGTCTTGATGCTCCACAGCTGACCTGGAGGAGCAGACAGATATCTCAGCTCTCAAGTGCTGCTGCTGAATTTATATTCTTTCACATCTAAGCAAAGTTGTTAGCAACTTTGTTGACAACCTCAGGATGTATCTGTGGACCCATTTTATGAAACGGGACACAGAAATAAGAGAAGCAGTTTAGACTCCCGATCTGAGGTCAGGTCTCGTTGCTGCCACTTTTTGGGTGTGTGACTATGGTCACCGTGTGTCCTCTCCTGAGCCTCTTTCTCAATCTGGACAACAAGAAGGATATCTGCCTTCTCTGTGGGTTGTTCTGAGAAGGAGGGGTAATGGCAGTGGTTCAGCGTCACACCCTACACATGGCAGGGTTTCAAGGACTGATGGAGGCTGTGGTAGGGAGGGAGCCGGATGGGTCCCAGCCAGCAGGTGGGATTGAGCTTGATCTGAGTAGTTTTCTCCCATAGACCCCTTTGCTCAAGGAGGGAGAAACATTTAGGTCAGATAGGAACCTTGCTTCCTCAGCAGCCATGTAGACACTGAGATCTGCAAAGGCACTTGTCCAGATTCCATGGAGCTGTTTTTTATCTACTTGGCAACTAAGACCCCCTACCAAACTGCTGCTTTAAAAAAAAAAAGCTTTATTGATACACAATTTACATACCATTGTCTTACTGTATGCAACAGAATGATTAATCCTAATCATTTAATTAGGATACCTATGAAGTTGTGTGGTCATCAACGGAGTTGATCGTACATTATTTTCACTACACACAAAAGGCAGTCATCAGCAGTCTGTCTCCTCTCTGCCCACCCCAGCCCCATGCCTAGGCAGTTGTTGAGCTCTTTTTCACCTCTCGATTTGCCTGTTTATGGAATTGTGCATTATGGGGTCATTTCTGTGTGATTTCTTTCAGTTAGTGCACTTCTCCGGGTCCGCTTATGATGCTGCACAGGCCAGCTCTTTCGTGGTTAGGTGTTTCTTGACTGGGTGCACAGCCACTTTTTATCAACTGCTGGACATGGCAGGCTCTTTCCACTTGGGCTGTTAAGAATAATACTGCGTGAACCTTATGTACAGTGCTTGAATGGGCATATCTGTTTTGCTTGGGCATGCAGGACATGACCAGACACCAGAGTGAGTGTTTAAATTAAAACAGATTGTAGTAGAACACAACTGCCATTAATTCCCCTGAAAGTCCTCCTCCTCTCTTCAAACACACTTACCCTGTCATTCTTGCCCAAGTCTTTTCCTGGAGTCTTCAGTTGCTGTCATGGTTGCCCTGATGTTCTGAATCAGCTTTCCCTTTAATGGTCACCTTGACTTTGGGAAGAGCCAGAAGTCATGCAGGGCCAGAGCCAGTGGACACTGGCTGAGGACACACAGCAGTATTTTCATGAGCCCGCCTTCCTTAGATAGCACTCAGCAGCAGCATTCACTAATGTTTTTTGTTTGTTTGTTTGTTTATCAGACCTTGTAAGGATCCTCACAAAAGAGGACTTCCAGACCTGCTTCAGCATGTGGTGAGGCAATAGGAAAAGTGTGTTTGAAGTGAGGGGAAGGATTTTTCTCTTTTTTTTTCTGGTATGCTTGTGATATGTAATAATTGCATTCATCTTGGGAAGTTGACATGTGTACGTATGTCATATATCACATCTTAATCATTTTTATTTCCCCTTCTCCCCACCTGCCTCCTCCCTTCCTCCCCAGATCCTCTTCCTGTTCCAAAAAGTCCACTTCTTTCTTTCCTAATCATTGCTCATGTTGCTTTTTAATTGTTTGTGTTCTGGGTTTGTCATGTAAGAGAAGCATGTGACATTTAACCTGCTATGTCTGATTTACTTCACTTAGCATTGAGACCTAAAAATGTACCCATTTTTCTACAGGTGGCTCAGATCTATTCTGTGCGGCTGAGTGGTGTGCCATTGTGTGTATGTACCACATTTTCCTATCCATTCATCTGTTGATGGGCATATAAACCACTTCTGTAATTTAGTTGTTACAAACTGTGCTGCAGTGACCTTGAGTGGTTGTGTATCACTATAGCATGAGGTCTTTAACTCATTTGGGAAGATAGCAAGAAGAGGTGTGGCTGGGTTAGATGGAATTTGTAGCTTAGTTCCTTGAGGAATCTCCATGCAGATCTCTAGGGTGGCTGTGCTAGCTTACGTTGCCACCAACAATACAGAAAAGTCCTTTCCTTTCCTGTAGCCTCGCCAGCCTTTGTTGCTGTTTGACTTCTTGGGGATGACCATTCTTCTGGACAAAGTAAAATCTCAGTGTTGTGCTAATCTTTATTTCTGTAATGGCCAAAGATGCTAAACATTGTCTGATGGTCTAACCTTATTGGCTATTTGTACTTGTTCTTTTGAGAAATAGCTATTTATTTTAAATTCCCTTATTTATTTAGAGCAAGGGCTTCATTACATAGTTCAGATTGGCTTTTAACTCACTGTGTAGCCTGGGCTGTCCTTGGACTCTCGGGCGATCCTCCAGTCTCAGCCTTGTAAGTGCTGGGATTATAGGCATGCACCACCATGCCCAGCGGAGACCTGTTTTTTTGTTGTTGTTGTTGTTTTTGAGACCTGTTTTTGATTGGATCTTTTATTTGGGGAATCTGATTTTATTATTTTTTTTGTATATTCTAGATATTAATGCAAAGGGTGCATATTTTAAGGGGGATTAATGGTGATGTGTGTTTTACTATAATACATTTTTAAAATTTAAAGACCATATATGGTAAATTGCTGGGCCTTAAAGTAATTCTCTGATACTAAAGTTAACTGCTGGGCCTAAAGTAATTCTTGTGAGGAGCTGTTAGTGTTTCCACTTTGTTAGTGTTTCCAAAGTGGTGGCACTGATCTTTATTCCCACCAGCCCTGGATGATGCTCTGATTCTCCATCTCCTCACCAGTGCTTAGCTCCTATCCTGACCACTGAATTTCCTATGCGTGTGCAGTGGTAGCCCACTGTGCTGGTTTTACAGTTTTCCTTCCATGAAGGAAGTTGGGGCCAAGGGTATAGCTCAGTGGCACAGCAGCTGCCTGGCAAGCTCAATGTTGTGAGTTTGGTTCCCAGTACCAAATAAATAATAAAAAATAAAAGTAGTTGCTGTATTCATTATAGAGGTAACTAGGTAAAATATCCTCAGCTGAGAGGCTCACAGAGGTGATGGTGTAACTTTAGACTTAAGTCTCATGCTTTGCCATGTGCTTCCCAGTCATCTTTTCAAGCTATTTATACAGAATCAGTGAGGAACCACTGTGAGTTCACGTAGCTCAACTTCCTTTCCCCACCGACACCGTGTGGGACAGGTGCAAAGAGCCAGAAGGGCCTCCTGTCTTCTGTCCCTCGAGGCTGGAAGGCCCTGGACAGTGCAGTAGCTCCTGTGAGGGCATGTCAGGTACCTGGCCTTGTGTTGTCATGGACAGGCATGCAGGGCATGTGCTCCTGATTCTTCCAGGAGCATGCCTCTGCAGTGGCACTTTCAGTAGTTGTTAAGAGCGGTAGCTCCTGTGCCAGTAAAGAGAGATTCCATGGCCTCTTTACAGACCAGCTTTACAGACCAAATTCTCTCATAAAGAATAAGAGCCCTAACAGAATGCAGAGCACCTGCATAGCCAGGTTGGATGAGGGAAGAGCGATGCTGTTGGGAGCCAAGTACCAGGGCCTGCTTGCTCAGGAGCCCAAGGGAGCTACCAAGCAGTGCTCACGGTGCCTGATCCCTTCTTTTTTTTTTCGTGGGACCAGGGTTCGAACTCAAGACCTTGCACTTGCCCAGCAGGCACTTGTGCCTTGGAGCTATCTCCCCAGCCCCCTGCCTGACCCCTTCTTTGCTAAACATACAACCATGCCTGCATTGCAGGGTTCTCCCTGTGACTTAGAAATGCCCAGCTCATGGTAGGCACTCAACAATTGTTAATTCTCTTTCCTTAAATAGCTTGGCTCTTAGTCTCAGATATTTTTTCTCTACAGATTTAGTCCAGCTTCAGTATGGCAGAACACAAGATTGATTGTATTGTTTAGGATCTCTACTTTACAGAGAAGTAATGAGCTCTTGGCAAAAATTAAGTCTTGGTGGAAATGAATATTGCAATTTGGTAGCTGTTGATTGACACATGTTTGCTAAACAGTAACTTGAATTTCAGAAAGCTTGCCTAAAAGAGAACAAAATGGAAGAAATCATAAGAACATTTTTACTTTTTTGGTAGGTATTTATAAGGTTGTCTCCTTTTGAAATATTTTTATAAAACAAAGGCTAGCTTTGGCTTGAGAGTTCAGGTCAGCCCACATGGAAGCCTGAGTGTCATTGCATGTGAAGGTTGGTGGACTCTTGGCGGCACCTCTTTGCCTCACTTGGGTTTTTTTTTTTTTTTTTAATTTTTGTTTTGTTGTTTTGAAAACATTGTAAAAGCTGGTCCTTTGGTCAGTAGGTCTTTTTTTAGATCTGCGGGGAAGTCATAGTAACAGACTTCATGTCTGATTGGGCTCCATGGCAACAAAGGGTTGTGACTTTATTAACAGAGAATCGAGCATTCCAAGAAAGACAAAAATCAGAGCCTGGAAAATGTCTGACCAGATGTATGAGTTTTGGGGACCCTGTGCCTTAGAACTGAAAGGTTTTCTCAGTCAGCATCCATCTCCCTTATAAATCTGAATCCCACTGGGTTATCATTAGGGTCATAGAGATCGGTGCTAATTTTTTTAATCCATTTGCATCTTGGCTTTCATTCATCTATTCACTCATTCATTCATCCTCAGCATATTAAAAAGTCTAAACGGTAGTGATAGGAACCTAACCAGAGCAGATTCTGATTTTAAAGGTAGAAAAGAAATGCTGCACAGCCTTTGTGGAACTGATTACAGCTGGAGAAAATGAGACTAAGTGGGAGGCCCAATTAAAGGCAATTATAACTGGATTGTATGCTCCCAGCTCCCGGAGCCAGAGCGGCTGTGTGAGCCCCAGCTGGGAGTCATTGCCCATCCTTCTTCCAGGGTTAAGGTTCTGGTTCCAGGCCCTCATGTGGGCTCTTGTGTTGTCTCTCCCTGCAACAGGGTTTCACATTGTTGCTGGAACCAAAGCATGTGCTTTTTAGAGTTCCTTTGCTGAAGATACTGCTGTGTGACCAGGAAATGGGAGAACTTTGAGTCATGCTGTGTCCCTGCTGCCGCTGGCCATGCCCCTGTGAAGCTGGGGGTGACACGGAGTCTTGTGTTTCTCCTCCTACTGAATCCGAAAGTGAAAGGACTCGGGTGGGGCAGGGAAGGCTGGAGTGACAGTTCACCGTGCCAGTTAGTTGTCCTTTTCACCAGCTGCATGTCCAGACCTGCACTCTGTGCTCAGGCTTTGTTACTCACTCACTTCCGGCCTCATCATGGTTAATCAGAAACCTCACAGATGCTGTCATGCTGAAACCTGAACAGTACCGGTCTAAGGAAACAATTAGCTCACCATCTTCTAGTCTCTTAGCTATGGTTAATCAGCTGTGAGTTCTTGTGAGAAGTGACTTAACCCCCTAGGCCTACCCTTCCCTTACAAGCAGGAGTTGGACCTGCCTTGGTGTTTCCCAGACTTCCCTGTTTACAAGAATAACCTGGGGTGGTGGTTTAAGAAGACACAGAACCTTTCTTAGAGTCTGATTTACTAGGTCTGAGGTGGAGAAAGGGGCCTTACTTTGAGCTGGCCTGGAAATACCAAGCCAGCCCAAAGGTTCCAAGCTGTAGCAAGCATAGGTGTGCATGGAGCACAGAGGCCATCTGCCCCTGTGATGCCCACCAGATTCCCAGTGGTCTAGGCCCAGCCTAGACAGGTAGTGACAGCAGCCCAAACTTGAGAAATACTGGCCCTGTCTAGCTCCCCTCAGTGCTGAGGACTGCTCTCCGGCTTGCAGGGCAGGGCTGAGTTTGCCTAGCCTGGAGCCAGCTCCAAACCCTACCTCAGTTCTTGAGAGTAATTTGTTTTACATCCCAAAGTGGTACAGCAGTGAGTGCCTTTGTTCGTGGAATATTTATATGTTGTGGTTTGTTGGCGAGGACAGTGTGTACTAAGCGCAGTTACTTCTGGTGTGCACAAGCCAGCTCCAGTGACACCCGAATTACCTGGGGAGCTTATTAAAGACATAGCTTGGATTCAAGACCCAGACAGTCAGTACACCCCACACCAGACCCAGGCATTGCTCTCGGTGGCAGTGTTTTTTAACATGAAGAGCTTTGTGGTATCTTTTTTCCTCCTAAATAAAACTAAACACACACCTTTAGCCCAAGGGGGATGGTAAAAGGAGACTCCAGAGCATAGAAAAGGCCATGACCATAGAGTTGGGGCCTTAGGAGAAAACGCTGATTTTCTGAGAATCTGAGTTTAATGATTAAATCATCAACTGTGAGTGCAAGCACATTTCAGGGTGCCTCTGCTCTGTACAGTTTCTGTTTGTGCCCAGGTTTTCTGTCCTGATTAACAAAGATTGAATGTGAATGTTAACTGAGGTATGTACTATGTCATCTGGGTGAACCCAGCCAGCTTAATTTAAAAGTCCATGCTTCTAGGAAAGAAAAAAAAAAAAAAAAAATCTCCTAGTACGAAAGGGCTTAAGGTTAAAGGTAAAGTCCTTTCCAGGTTCTTCCCACTTCCTCTAGAGCTGGTGAGGTCGCATTCCTTGTGATTCTTTATAGAATGGTCTCTCTTACAAAGTACATGTATCCAGTGTTATTAGCGAGTCCCTGTGGAGAAATGTATAGTGCAAGTTCCTTTAGGATGACTTCTTCCTTTGTTTTACTTTGTAATACTGTATTTTAAGATCTTTATATAGGGCCAGAGAGATGGCTCAGTGGTCTAAAGCACCTGTTTAGGCAAGTTTAGGCAACCACAGGGACTGTGCTTAAATCCCCGGCATCACATGCTGTGCCAGCCCCACCCCTAGGGCAGGCTGAGCTGGCCATAATATAATATAAAATCTTTATATTTTTTTATAATTATATATGGGTAATCTTTTTCTTGTGGTATTAGGGATCAAACTCAAGGCTTTGCACATGCTAGGCAGTATCCCCAGGCTCCCATAAATGAATGGTTCCAAAAGCAAAATGTGGAGTCGGGACACATGTATTTTCCCTAAGGTAGGTGCAAGTATCCTGTCCTCCCAAAGCTGGTGCCATCTTGCTGGCAGTAGGGAGTGTCATTTTCCTCTGACAACTCCCCTGGTGCAGCTGGTACACATGCAAGAAGTGTGCAGCCCTGTCCCTGTCGACTTTCACAAAGCCTGAGACTCACCTAAAGACTCCTTAGCTGGTGGGATTAAATGAGCTATCTGTGAGAAAGGGAAGAACTTAAAAAATATCTGAAGTGCTCTAAGACCTTAGAGAATGACTTAAGAGTGCAAGTATCTAACCCTGAATTTGCAAAGGGAACCTTAGGTCATAGAGATCCCAGATCCAGAGCTAGATTCTAAGAAAAGAAAGAAAGAAGTTCTGGTGAAACGTTATGGTAGCAAGCCGCTCTCAATTTTAGGCACCTCTGATGCATGTCATGGGAAGGGCCTCCTGACTGTATGAGCATGTGCATATGTGTTAAATGTGTATTTGAGAGTCTTGCTTTCAGGTGCAATGACTGTGTCTCAGTAGCCTGTGACTTAAACTGTATGCATCTCCTTGGCATAGAAGACCAGGAGACTTGGCACCAAAGAGACTTGGTGTAGCTGGGGCAGACCAGAATTGGGTCACACGGGGCTATTGCTGGCAGCGTGGTGGGTGTCATCGGATTGGACATCTCTCTGTCTTCATTCTGTGCCCTCTTGGCAGCAGGTTGGATGTGGGTTTTATAAACGCAAAATCAATTGTTTAAGGCTGGAAAATTTGTGTTTGTTTAGAGTGGCGAAGAATTGGAAAATAGCTTGGATCTGTGTGCCAGGAAGGTATCAGAATCTTCAAGGTTGGTTAAGAAGGATAGACAGGTGTACTGTGTCTTTAAAGGGAGCCACCAGGGTCCAGAAAAACTGGAGAGCAGCAAGAACCTCAGGTTAGGGCCAAGAACATGAGAACAAGATACCTAGGGACTGACCATGTTACCTGTGCCCAGGATGAAAAGGCCGGGAACATAGGAAGCCTCACTGCCGCTAGCTCTGAACTGAATTGTTATCTCTAATCAGAATAGTTAGTGAAGGCCCAGTGAGATGTCGTGGTGGACTAAGTGCATGCTTAGACAAGCACAGGGACCAGGGTTTGATCCCCGGTACCACATGCTGCACCAGCCCCGAGACCAGGCATGGTGGTGCATGCCTGTAATTCCAGTGTTGGGAAATTACAACAGGAGTATAAGTCCAAGCTGTGAAATGGGACCCTGTACCAAATGCATAAATTTTTTAAAAAGTTAATGATCCAAACAATTATAGAGCTTTAAAGCAATTGACAATAGTTTTGTATAAGAAATTAAACTGAATTTTTAAAAGATATTTGTGGCTAAGTACTGTGCAAGGAAGTGTCTAGGTTTGCTGAACTGAGATATGGGGAGAGAATGTGAATATGGAAAGCTACCAAGAAAGGATTGGGAAAGATGCAGGAAGTGATTGTGAATGTATTTTATTTATTTATTTGTTTGTTTATTATTTATTTATTTATTATGAGCAGAATAGATTTACTGGGGGAAAAGAAAGCTCCTGTCCAAGAGCTGGACAGGAGGGGGATCCCAAGCAGGTTGTCCCCTGTAAATCTATTTCAGGAAAGAAGTTTCAGATGAAATAAAATATCCAGTGGCCTAGATACATTTAGACTTAAAGCAGTCATGCAAGTAGGTAAGACAAGGTAGAGCCCAAGTTTGAAGAGAAAAAAGAGAAGAAAAATGAATAGTCAGCTCTGTGGGATTGAATTCTACATGCCACTAATGGTCAGCCTGTGTTTGTAATCTTACTGTGGAGATGTCTCTTTTTTTTTCCTTTTTTAATTTTTTTTTTTCCTTTTTCCTTTTGAGTACCAGGAATCAAACTCAGGGCCTTGCATCTACCAGGCAAGCGCTATGCTTTGGGATACGCTAGCCTGTAGAGTTGCTTCTTGACGTAAGGTGGGGACTTGCCCTGATAAATATACCTTAAGTTGAAATTACCCTAAATTGACAATATGTTTAACATGCCTGGCCAACCAGGGTCATAGCTGAGTAGCCACACAGTTCTAACCCAAGAAAAGATCGAAATCTGAAAGCAATTTCTGTTGTATCACTGTCACACCATGGCAAAATAGAAAAAAAAAATTTTGAGTCAGACCTTCATAAGTCAGGGGCCATTTATAGTTTAAAAATGTTTAAGAATTATAAAATAAACAAAATGAGCCCCACCAAAAATAAAGCATATCTTTCTTATTTAGCAACTATGTGATTGGTGTGACATTTTGTTGGAGGCAAATCCATTTGCTAGCATTTACTGTTTAACACTGCTTTAGACCCTCCTTGAGCAAGACAGAGACAGAGGCCACGGCGCAACGTGGACAGTCCGCCTCTTCAGTGTGACAGTGAGTTCCACGAGCTTCTGGGCTCGGGTGTGGCGTTCTCACGCCCACAGAGTGCTCTCTCTTTTTTCAAGCCTGTCTGCCCTTTTCTCCCTCACCACACTACTGGCACAGACTTAAGTCAACACTGTTGCAACACACTGCAATTTTGAGATCTTTGCGTTAGTTATTTAATGTCAAGCACAGGAAAGTCCTGGTCCCCTGGACCATTCTGGCCTGCATTTTTATATGACTTGTGGCCTTTCAAATATTTGAGAATCTGCCTATGAGAAAGGTCAGAAGGCATTCAAAGACAAGCGACTGACGGCAAGAATGCTTGTCATCTGCCACACAGGTTAGGAACTCTGATTATAATCCAAGGCTGTGTCTGATCGCCAAAGGGCAAGAGGACAGTATTAAACACTTCTGACTGCCATGATGTTAAGTTCTGTTCTTGTGAAACCCAGGAGGAATTTCTTGGATAAAACCAAAATCTCAGAAAGGCTACTTTACTTGCCTGTGGTCATGCAGCTACCAAGAGTCAGGGCTGGGATCTGACCCAGTCTGGGCTGACCCTAAAGTCCATGGCTGTCCAATCCCTGGGCACTGTTGCTGGTGGCTCTGGGCTATCCCCTTAGCCCTGTTCCCTCTCGATACACCCTGCAGAGTGTCAGGGTCCCAGAAACCGCCAGTTTGTCAGGTCCTGAATCTTTCTCTGTCCTGTGAATGGTCTTATTGCCTCTGGAAGGAGTAGGACCTAGGCAGGGCTTTCCTCCATGCCTGCCCAAGTCCTGTTGGCCCCATCTCCTCCTCACAGTTCAGCACCCATGTCCAGCCTTCACTCACTGGTTCTTGCCCAGGTTGCCACGGCAAGCTCCAGGCTGCTCCCCCAGAATGTGCTTCCCTGTGGGTCCCAGAGATCCCAGGCTGCCAGGCGGCCTCCCATGCAATCCAAACACCCAGTGGGATTTAAGTGGAATGCACAGCCTGATCCCTGGCTGTCATCCTGGTTTTCTTTTTTTTTTTTTTCTCCTGGTACTGGAGACTGAACTGAGCCTCTTGATACTGAACTGTATTTCCAGCTTTTAAAATGTTGAGACAGGGTATCTTAAAATTGCCTTGACTGGATTTAAACTTGTGATCTTCTGCTTCAGCCTCCCAGAGTGCTAGGATTACAAGCATTGCACCACCACACCCAGTTTACCTCAGTCTTGCCACCCTTGCCTCATACCACTTCCTCCCCTGGCTTATTCTGGACGTACTTCACCTGGAGCACCATCCAACAGGCCTTTCTTCCTGTGCATCAGAAAGAAATGAGCCATGGCCCCTTGGCTCTCAGGAGGTCTGTCCTCATGCTCATCAATGGCTGTCATTGTCCCTCCCTCCCTGGCCACTAGACTGGGAGGGGATTTCTCCTGTTGCCTCCACAGCGCGCCTTGCTGTGCCTGTCACTGGGAGCGCCTGGAACATCAGTCTTATGAGAAGATCAGAAGAGGCCAGGGCCTCCCAACTCTGCCCACTACCTGCATGTCACCCCGTGCCCTTGGCACCAGTGGGCCACTGCACTGCCTGCCTTTATACCCGGTTTCCTAAGTACAGTCTTCTACTTTGCATGTGCTAGGCCCAGCCTGGGTTCGTTGGTCCCCAAGGGGTCCCAGGAGTGGTGTGATATGCAGGATTCCATTCAGCTCAGCCTTCCCGCAGTGACCCAGATGGTGCCTGGCTCTTGCTGGTGGGACAAAGATCCAATTATGCAACTGCGTGCCGAGGACAGTGCGTTATTGCGGGCCCCTGTGTGGCCCAGGGCGTGGAGTTTCTCTGAGACAAACACGGGAACACCCGGAGATAGCAAGATCAGGATCACCAAAGTCCAGGCTGAGTCATCTAGGTGCTGTGGCAACACCCAGCCTGCCTGCCTGCCTGCCTGCCTGCCTGCCTGCCTGCCTGCCTGCCTGCCTGCCTGCCTGGCACACTTGCAGCTGCTCCAGCAGGAAGGTGAGCAGCTGCCGGTCCTGGGCCAGTCTGGTCTGCCCTGTGGCCCATGGTAAGTCTTTGCCTCCTTCCCACCTAGCCTGTAGATGTGCACGGGAGGGCTTCGTGGTAATTAATGTCCTGTGAGAGGCTTGAGAGCAATACAGATCATTTTTGTGTTCTTAGTAGTTATCTTTGTGCTTGTGCAAATCCCTCCCTAATTTCTCTGTGGGTTTCTAGGTATTTAAACTGCCTAAACTAATGAACCAGTAAGCTCCTTTATTGTTTGGTCCTTTAGAAATGTAGAGCCAGTGTGAGTGATGTAAGAGCTAGACAAATACGTGGGCTTGAGCAAGCGGCTACTGTCTGGAAGAGTGCCAGCCCGCCTTCTGTTTCCTTCACGAAAGTCAGCCCAGGTCCAGCAGGCTCCGAGGTGAAGTCTAACTTTGGGCATCCGGTCTTCCCACAAGTGGACATCTTCCAGCCCCCCCCCCCATTCCCTGGGAACTTGATCCCTGTAAAATTGCCTCTGTGGCCCTGTCAGCCACAGGAGGCTGTGCTGGGCGCTGAGCTGTGGGTGGGGTAAGAAGTTTGGTGTGCAGCTGAATTGGGGCATCCCTGGCTGTCTCAGGACCCCCATGGGGGATGTGTGGGGCTCCTGGAGGGGTGAAGGTTCTATTCCATGTGAATTCTGTGCACCAGGAGCAGGGAGAAAAATCTGTCTTCAACCTATGGCGCGCTATATGTGGCTGTTTGCGAAAGCCTTCTGTGTACTGCGGCAGGTGCTGTAGCCTTTCGCTCCCTAGGCACAGGGTCTGAGTCCACTTGCCTGAGGACTTGCTCCCTGTTAGTTCTGTACAGAAGGTTATTTTGAGAGTCTCAAAGATGAGTGTGTTGTTGATAACTATCTCCATTCTTTAAACCAGATAACCAGGGGTGGGGAAGGGTGAATCAGGTTAGAGGAGTTGATCCACTGGCATCTTGGAGGTTATTTAAAAGACAAATCTGAGGGGCTGTTGTTCCAACAGCAGAGCATCTTGTAGCTTCATTGTGCTGTGACCAGAGCAGCGGCTGAGCCCGACATGTATGCATTCAGTGGGAACTGGAAGGAAGATTGCTAGAGGGCTGCTTGGAAAACGTCACCTACTTCTGTGCTGGTCACAAGCTGCAGACCGGGTGCTGTGAGCAGCCATGCTGAAGGCGCCCTGGTCCTGGTGGTGGGCTGGTGGCTGTGCCTGCCTGTCCTCCTTCCCCCTGTCCCTCCCCTCCAGCCAGCTGGGGCATGGCAGGTACACGGCCATTGCCAGGGTAATGTGTGGCCCCAGGGGAGCCAGGACTTTCCCCCAGTGCCTTGCTCATTCTCTGCGTGGCTCTGGTGAGAGTAAGGATCCAGAAAGACTGCACGCTTCGTAGGCAGTTGTAGAAGGCCGGGAGCCCCAGTCCTCGTTTAGATTATAACACTATTACCTGGAAAGTTTAGGCTAAAACCTGAGATAGCACAGTGAGGGGGAAAAATGTTATTCCTTCTACAACTTAAATACACACATTCCATTTAGTTTAGTATGTGATTTGTTCCATAGTTTGTATTTATTTACTTTTCTGTATTTAGGACAGGGTGAACAGGGTGTACAGGGTCTTACTATGTAGATCAGATTCATAGTGATTCTCCTGTTTTCAACCTCCCAAAGTGCTGGGATTACAGGTGCATGCCACCATGCCCACCCTCAATGGCATCTCAGTGCGCCCCACTAACAGGGCCAGCTTGGCCCACTGGGGATCAAACCAGCTGCTATGCTCTGCCTAAGCAGGCACTTTATTCCACTGAGCTATGGGACCGGCCCCATAGTTTTTATTTTAAAGTGTCTATAAATTGTTGGCCAGCTAAATAGCTTGGTGGATTAAAGCACCTGCTTAGACAGATGCAGGGGCTGGAGGTTTGTTGCCTGGGCACACTGAGATGGAGATTGAGACTGGATATGATGGTGCATGCCTATAATCCCAGCGCTTGGGAGGCTGAAAACAGGAGGATCACTATGAGTCCCATTTACATTTAAAAAAAAATTATTAAAGACAATGCAGAGAAGAGATTCCATTAAGAGGGGGGAAAACAATGACCAGAAATAATCGTGGACACTGACCAACCGAGCATAAGATACTGGACTGGCCCCTGCCCTGGATGGGTGTCCCCCATCACATGCCTTCTCCCGTACCCCTCTGAGTCTCAGGGTTCATGTTAATCACTGCCTTCCCTTTTCTCCAGTGTGTTACCACCTATGTGCTTCTACCTAGGCTCACACCAGAGCTTTGTAAGGTGCAAGTTATTCTCAACACATCCTTCTTTAACTTGCCGCTTTATACATTTAGCTTCTTACAGCACTGGTTTATGTCACTCCACTGTACACATACACACTAAGTATGTGAGCATGTGGTGTGTGTGTGTGTGTGTGTATTTACCTCTGACCTTTTGCCCATAGGCCTTTAGGTGATGGGTTGTTTTGTTGTTTTCTCTTGTGAACAATGATTATGTGGATATTGTTTAATTTCATCTGTAACCCACTGGCTGCTGAGGAGGGTGTTGCTTAATTTCCATGTATTTCTGGGGTTCTTGTGTTTTCTTTTGTCATTTCCAGTTTTATTGCACTGTGGTCAGATAATATGCATGAGATAAATTCCTTTTTTTTGCATGTACTTAAGCATGACCTATGGATTAGTATGTGGTCTATTTGAGAAAAAAATTAAAATTAAATAATATTCATAAAATTAATTAAATATTATTTAAAATTAAATTGTGAGTCCAACTAAGAGGCCAGAATGTTGTGTATCATATGTATGAATCTGTGATCAATTCAGAGTACTCACACAGTATTTGCATAGGTTAGTATATACAAAATATCAACTAAGAAAATGTTTTCATGATAGTAAAGAACTAAGAATAAAACATAACAAAGACTGAAAAAAAACAATGACTCTGTGAATATTTCTTTTCTTTCTTTTTTTTTTTTTTTTTTTTTTTTTTTTTTTTTTTTTGTATTTTAGGGAAGGGTCTACACGGTGTTCAGAGTCTCCCTACTAGATTGGACTCATAGTGATCTGCCTGTTTACAGCCTTCCAAGAGGTAGGATTATAGGTGTGCACCACTTCACCCAGTCTCAATTGCCATCTCAGGGCATCCTGGAGGGCAGGACCAGCAAGGCAGGCCCAGAGATTAAATCCCCAGCCCCTGTGCCTGCTTGCAGGTGTTTTAATCTACTGAGCTATTTGGCCAGCCCCTAAATTATTTTTAATAAAATATAGTTCAATGTAAACATTTCAGATATATCTTACCATCTGCTTTTAGTATTGTTTCATTTTAAAATAAAGCCTAGAGCCACTAAATTTTTTTTTTCTTAGTGAAAGTAATCCTGTTCTGTTTTGGCTTGTGAGAAACTAATTTCAACCTTAAGCATGTAGCTTTATTGCTTCTTTAGTTATTGTGATAGAAACTGTCTTTGAAAAGAAAAACCAAGCACTGGCATCTAGAGATCAATGAAACATGCCAATCCTTGGGTGACATGAGCTACCTGCGAACAGTCCTGCAGTGAACTCCTGACACCCTTGGGCCTTCAGTGAAAGCATGGCCCTGTGTCCTGGAGCCTTGGTGTGTCCTGGAGCATGTGTCTTGGGCAGTGCATCATTAGGCGGCTTCACTGTGTGAGCATTGTGCTGTGAGCTCTCACACACCTGGCCAGAGCTGCCTCTATCCTTGGCTGCAGGTGTAGCCTATTGCTCCAGCTGTCTCCTGGACAGGTGAAAGCACGCTAGCCCATGGGTGGGCATGACACTGCAGTGGTTGTGTATCTAAGCAAATGGACACATGGAAAAGGTACAGTGAAAATGTGGTACACCTGAGGACTTGTCCATGGCTGCAGGCTGTGCAGAAGCTCCACTTAGGCCACCCAGAATTAATTTAAAATTCCTTCAGCAATAAGCTAACCTTAGCTTAATGTCACATGGGGATGGGTTTGAGGTAGCATCTCAGTGTGTAGCATAGGTTGGCCTCAAATTTATGGTCTTTCTGCCTCAGCCTCCTGAGTACTGGGATCTCAGGCATGGGCCCCTATGCCCAGCTAATGCTACTTTTTTACCTTATAAAATTTTAAATTTTTAAAACTTGTAGCTTTTTTTATTTTATTTTATTTATTTATTTATTTATTTATTTATTTATTTATTTATTTATTTATTTATTTATTTGTCTTTTTGAGACAGGGTCTTGCTATGCAGTTCAGGCTGGCCTTGAGCTCACTTTTGTAGCCCAGGCTGGTCTTGAACTTGCACCAATCCTCCTATCTCCGCCTCCCGAGTGCTGGGATTACAGGCGTGAGCCACCACGCCCGGCCAAAACTTGTAGCTTTTAACATAACACTTTGTTGCACTTCTTTTAAAAGACAAATATATTGTGTAGCTGTACAAAAATATTTACTTCCTTAAGCATGATACACATGAAAGTCACATTATAGAATAAATCCTTATTCTATAAGAATTTTTTATTATAGTCTTCAGACATCATTTGTTAGAAATGGAGACACAGACACACGTAGGATCCTAGTCCCCCATAGGCCAGCACCATCAAGACCTGTGTCTTCCACCTCCACATCTTGTTCCCCCTGGAGGTCACTGGTGCCAGTAACATGCAGGGAATTGTCCCCTCCTATGTAAGGGCACCTTCTGAATCTGAATGCTGTGGCTGGGGCTATGTTACAGTTAGATTCTTGTTTTTAATACAAGTGCATGTTAAAATGTCATTAAGAATAGTGAACACATGAACTGGTAGCCTCATGCTTTATTGTCAAGTGTTACACACTGCTTCCAGATGCTGCTCTTGATATGACTGGTGACACAGCTGCAGGTGTGGGTACAGCAGGTGCGCACCCCAGTGTGAGGAATTCACTGTGCTGTGATGCCAGGGCAGGGTGACGTCATGGTAATGGGGGCTTCTCGGCTCCATCAGAATCTCATGGGACCCCTGGGTGCACACAACCCATCATCATGATGGAAGTGTCATTATGCAGCCTGTGTGCACATGTGTGTCTGCCCTGGCCTGCCCTACCCTGCCCTGGGGTAGTGCGTTGGGTGTCACACAGAGGGAAGAGTCTGTGTGGGAAACATCTCTGCCCACGCAACACAGATTCAAAGCTGTGCACCCTGGAAACTGTCACACTCAGCAGAAACGTTACAGTTGTAATGGTACTTTGAGAGGTTGGTGTTTTGTGAAGAGCTAGGTAAGGATCTAATGTTAGTATACAGTGTTTTTCATGGATTTATTTTTACTTGAAAACTTGTATTTATGATGTGAAAATCCCAGGTTGGTTCTCTAAAATGTTTTTAGGAAAATAAAATAAAATACAATACAATACAATACAATACAATACAATACAATACAATGTTCTTAGGAATGCCTTCTAAGATGTGGTTTTTGTTTCTTGGGAAATTGGGCTTGAGGGCTCTTTGCAGGAGTGAGTTACTTTTCTAAAAGTAATCATATAACCACATCATTTAGTTAGTTTGTAGTTGCAAATGTTCCTGCCATCGTGGAGGCCAGTTGTTTTGATTTTGTTAATAAAATCATAGCCCTTTAGAGGAGTCAACTAAACATCAGAATGTGCTAGTGGAATTTTGCAGGTCTCAATTTAAGGATGGAGCCATATATTTGTCAAAAATATGAAAATCAGGGGCCTGGCGGGATGGCTCAGTGATCTAAAGCGCCTGCTTGGGAAAGCTTGGGCGGCTTCAGGGACCGCGGTTCGATCCCTGGCACCACATGCTGCACCAGCCCTGCCCTCGGGGCGGGCTGAGCCGGCCATAAAAATGAATAAACAAACAAAGTTTCTGAAACAAGAAAAAATAAATAAATTTTAAAAAAAAGAAAAAAAAATATGAAAATCAGCTAAATAAAAAATAAGCTCTGTCACAAAGAACATGAAGCAAAAATGTTTCTTGGTGGGGTATGGTGGCACTTAGCTATAATCTGAGCTATTTGGGATATTGAGGCAGGGTGGATTACAAGCTCAAAAGCAGCCTGGGAAATTTGGAGCTGGGGAAAGAGCCATGGGATAGGATTCGAGCCTAGCGTGCACAGGCCCTATAGCCCCTCACACACCCAGTAACTGCCATCCACAATGCTTAGTTATCCTAGAAATTTCCATATAGAGTATACTTGCATACATCTAGAATAACCCCTTCTTTAAAGTGCAAGTGGGTGTGTACCGTGCACACAGCTCTGTGTATTGCAAGTGTGGCTTGCACAGCCTGCCATGGTGGCCTGTTCAACCCACTGCTGCAACAATGGCCACACCATTTTCCAGGTTGCTAGAGTTGTCTGAAGTGGTTCATTATTGATGGATGCCTCTGGTAGTGACAGCGCTATGGTAACAGAATGTCATGTTAGAAGCAGCAAAAAAAATTGAAGAAAGAGGCAGAAGGCCTGTAACTACTTGGATTTCTAGTTCTGTTCTGTAAATCTCTTGATGGCATATGTTTTGCCTGTTTTAGGATGTTTTGAGAACTATATGAAAGTTCAAAAAGGATAAATTTGTTTCTTCATTGCCATCTCAGTTATTCTTCTCTCATTGCTGGGACAAATACCCAGCACTCAAAATGAAGGAAGGAAAGGTTTTGCATTCCGGCTCTCTGCCCCAGGTTGGGCATAGCACTCACATC
This sequence comes from Myocastor coypus, assembly GCA_004027025.1. Taxonomy (NCBI): domain Eukaryota; kingdom Metazoa; phylum Chordata; class Mammalia; order Rodentia; family Myocastoridae; genus Myocastor; species Myocastor coypus. The sequence continues at coordinate 27,902 of PVJA010014182.1, forward strand.
CATAATCCCAGCAGTACTAAGACCTATAATCCCAGTGGCTCATCCATAATCACAGGGGATCATGAGTTAATCTCAAACTCTAGAAGCCTCATGACTGCATGAGACATGCTCTTGTCCTCTACCTATGGGGCAGACTCCCAATGGCAGTTGGGCTCTCTGTCCGCACCTCGCCAACAGACCTTTCTCACTGAACTCCATCAACTGGACCTGGAGGGTTTGGGGCATGGTTGTGAACAGTGAGTTTCCCATGAGCACACCATTTCCTTTTGCTTTCTGCCCAGCACCCAGGCCTGTTCTGAGAGTAGAGGCCGAGACCCTTAAGGGTTCTGCTCTCCCGCTCTTCTGTAGCTGGGACCAACCTGTGACTCCATCAGCCCAAAAGGACCAGAAGGCAAATCTGTAGAGAAGCTTTTGGAGAATATTTTCCTCCCTGATATAATAGAGAGAGAGACGCATCTTTATCTATAGATTTGGGATTATCCGCCATGGATCCTAGAGCTCTAGTAGTTCTTTTGCCTCCCTGAGAGAACAAGCATATGTCCTAAAATCAGTGAAGTGAAAAAGTTAGAAAGTGCTTAGATCCCTTATATTTTTCAGCCTCTAAATTAGCCCTGTCCTCTGATCTTCATTTGCAAGGTCATAAATGACCTCACCATTGATTCTTCTTTTGTTCATTCCTGAAATTATGCTACCTATCTGGCATTAGGCCCATAGGAAATAATACCAAAACAGCAAAATGGCTCTCTTACAAGGACAATTAGTGGCCTACTGTGTTCAGGAGACTACGTGAGGCTCTGAGGCTGCCAAGAAAAAAATAGTAACAATAATTAATATGAGGCCATAAAGGATTGAGCCACAAGGGCTCTGAATAGGAGTGACTATTAGACTGGGGGTGAGCCAACTCAATTTCATGAGGTAAAGGTTAAATTAAGCCAGAAATTCAAGGAACCCTAAAGATTGGTGAATAAGAGTTGGGAAGGGCAGTCTAGGAAGCCTGAGGCTTTGGAAAGGAAATAGGCTGCAGGGTCAGAGCTAGGCTCAGACCAGCTCATCCCCTCTTGCTTTGGCCCCTCATCGAGTGCCTTAGTTTCTTTGATATACTAAGCAAATTGCAGAAGAGTGGCAAACTAGCAAGCATGTGTCATGCTGATAGCAATCATAGGCACTCAGATGGTGGCAGGGAAGGAGGGAAAGACACACACACACACACACACACACACAGGGGACAGCAGAGACCTGGCATGCTGTGCTCAGCCAGAGCAAGGTCAGCTGGTCAGGCCAGTTGGTTCAGGCAAGAACGTACAAAATCTGGACAGAGGGCACAGTTGGGTCAAGACCGGGATGACCTAGACTTCCAGCTTTGGGAATTCCAGTCTCATCTTGTAGATGCCTTGTACCTGACCACCTGAAGGCTGAATGCCTATCTGTCACACTCAAAATGGACTTGTGCCACGTTAAAAAAAAAGTCAGAACATAGGTTGAGCAAAAGTAGTGGAAAATATTCATCAAATTTTGGATGAAAGATGCTGTAAAATAGTTAATTAATGATCAGACCCGAATCTGCTTACTATTTAATTTTTGTCTCCTTACACCTGTCACTTTCCTGTTGCTACATAGTTTAGTTCTTTTGAAGGTTGTCCCCTTAATTGCCACTGACTACATATGATTTAACACTTCAAGCCAGTCCATGTGAAGTAGATACTCACTGATTGCTGACCACTTACTTATCCAGGATGAAAAGCAATCAAGCGAAGTCTTCCTGACACAGAGACAGTGCTATTTACACATATCTTTACAGTGGCTTTAATCGTAAAAGTCATAACAATGTTTAGAATAGTGAATGATCTCAGAGGGATCAAAGTACAGAAATCAAGAACTTTCAATTCATTAAGTTATCCTGGGCTGAATGAGGTTTCATGGTGTTCTCAGTTGGTGAGTCTCTAACAGATGGTCCTTAACACTGTGAAATACAAAATAAAGTAGGTGGACTGAGAGTGACTAATGGAGTATACCACATCTTGGGACATGAGGAAGAGGATGGCCCTTGGGATCCTCAGCTTTCCCAGGGCAAAAAGAAAGGCAAAGAGAAAATCCCATCACTCTTAAATCTGAGGGGACAAGGCATGGGCAAAGTCTCTTCAGAAGGGCAATTTGCCCTTCGGGTATAAAGTTAATGTTTCAAGCAGTGTTTCTGCACACAAGATCATGGAGTTCTCCTAGTCTCTGGGGGTGTTCAGGCTGCATGCCAGGTACAGTCCCATTATTTCGGCTACTGTGGTTTCCAGTAAAGAGAGAGAGAAAAAAAAAAAAAAAAAAGGCATCTGGCTTCACAGTTCTCCCAGACTGCCTTCCACCACCCAGCCTTACTCCTGCCTTATTTCCTTGTCTTAATATAATCTAGACTGTTTTTCAGGCATAGTTAGTGCCTGAAAGCATAAGTGGTGATCAGAATGTACAATGAAGGCTTAAATTTTTAAAATAAAATGTGTCACAGTAAAAGGTACCTTGTCATTTGTTCCCTCAGGACACTCCTTTCTTCAGACACACTTATGCTATTGTTCTGGATACTTTTTGAGGCAGTTCTGGAAATCTTCTTTTGGGAGTATCTATGAGATGTGATTTAAAAATACAGCGGATGCTGCTGCCGAGGGCCATGCGATGGAAAGACAGGCTTGTGAAAGCACCGTGCTGTGTCCTCAGCCGCTGTATTCACTGATGAGGTGCTGCAGGGCCTCTGGGTTTTCCCCGAAGTCTGAAGCCTGTGAAAGGACACCATCTGAAGTGATCCTGTGCATGAAGGCCCACATGACAGAACAACCTGACTGTCGCCACAAGCAGAACTGCTTCCAAAAGTGGGGAGAGTGATGGGACCCGTATGTGCTAAGCAGGGAGAAGTGTTTTGCAGGAGATGAATGGCAGTGGTCTTTCACTGTCATAAATTTTTAATTTAAACAGTCACTGTATTTTCTGATCATACCTGGTAGGCAGGTGCCCTGTGGGGCCATCCTGCAATCCGATTAATCCAGGATCTCTTCTGTAATGAGGCTTGAAGCATGGGTATGATTTGAGGGTTGTCTCTCTGCAGTCCTTCAGTAAGACAGAAGGGTGTGTGCTCCACCTTGCAGCAGTCCGTACCCCCCTCCTTTTCTTTCATCCCTGGTGAAAGCTTTGCCCTTTCTAATTCGTCCACTTCCCCCCAACCACCCTGAAAATCACCAAGGCTGGGATAGTTCTTGGAGTTTGTTTAGTAGTTTGGGTTCCCCTAGAAGAGTAGTGAGTGGGGATGATGTTTGCTGCCAGTCATGTGTTTATGAGGCAGACTGCCTGATTTTGCTTCCAGCGGTGCTCAGTTTTCCTTCCGTGAGAACTCAGCTCTGCCATCAGGTGCTGCTCTCTGTGTGCTCCACGCTGGGTCCTGGTGCTTGGTGCCTGCATCTCGGCAGAGGCTTGCATGGTGCTAGAGTGCCGTGGGGTGGGGTGGAGGTGCCTGTCGGCCAAGGGGTGCAAATGCACCCAGGAATCATCTTTGTGTGACTGTGTACACCACATGAACCAGCTGTGAGCTCCTAAGTACAGTGCAGTCAGGTCTCTGTATTGTGCTTGTTTGGTACATTTTAGATGTACATAGTGATAACATTTATTATAAGGAATTTGTGACTGTACACAGCATATCTTCATTTTTTTCACATTTCCTCTCTTCTCCTGTCAGCCCCTCTTCCCCTCTTAATTTACAAAATCTTTGTTTCTATTTTTCTGCCTTGTCCCTTCTTCACCCTCCCCCATTGTTCACCTTCTCATTTGAACATTTTCTTTTCATTTCTGCAATATCTGTTATACATTTCAATTCTTATTTACACTTTCAGTTTCTTACCTCAGAGAAACCACACATTACTTACACAGGTGTGCCTGATTTATCTCACTTAAGAGTATGGGCATCGTGGGAATCCATACCTAGAAATGTCTCAAGCTTGTCCTTCTTTATGGCAGTGTAGTATTGCATTGTAGAAAAATAAATCCTCATCCATTCACCAGTTGTTGGTGGATATTTGGGCTGTTGTAGAATGTGCCACTACAGACACGGTGTGTGTATACCACTGTGGTATGATGTTTTTATTTCTTTCGAGAAGATACCAAGAAGAAGAATAGCTGGGTCAGATGGAACCTGTAGTACTAGTTGTTTGACGAATCTCCACACCGATTTTCACAGTGGTTGTACCAGTCTTTACTCCCACCAACAGTGAGGAACAGCTCATTTTTCCTCACAGCCCCGCCAGCATTTGTTATGGGTTGATTTATTAAAGATAGTCATTCTTCCTGGGGTGAGGTCAAATCTCAGTGTTATTTTAATTCATATCTCTTGAATGACCAGTGATGTTGAACAATGTTTCATGTGTTTGTCTGCTGTTTCACTTCTTCTTCTTTTTTTTTTTTTTTTTTTTTTTTTTTTTTTTTTTTTTTTTTTTTTTTTTTTTTTTTTTTTTTTTTTTGGCTTTTTGAGACAGGGTCTCGCTATGCAGTTGAGGCTGGCTTTGAGCTCACTTTTGTAGCCCAGGCTGGTCTCGAACTCGCAGCGATCCTCCTGCCTCAGCCTCCCAAGTGCTGGGATTACAGGCGTGAGCCACCACGCCTGGCTCACTTCTTCTTCTGAGAATGTCTATTCATTTCAAGTGCCTATTTGGGGCTGCATCTCTACATTTGGGGGTCTGATTTTTTTCCAGTCTCCATATGTTCTTAGTAGTAATCCTTTGCCTAAGGACCAGCTGGCAAAACTTTTTTTCCTACGCTATAGATTGTCTCTTCACTCTGCTGGTGGTTTCTATTGCTGTGCAACAGCATTTTAATAAGACCATATCCCAGTTGTTGCTTCTTTGTGATATTTCCTGTGTGATCACAGTTTTGATCATGAAGTCTCTCCCTAGACCAATGTCTTCAATGTTTTACCTATTCTTTTATATTTCTGTTTTAATATTTATATCTTTGATCCATTTTAATTTTAGCTTAGTGCGTGGTGAAAGATAGGGGTTTAGTTTTAACCTTTGACATATGGAAAGGGCTCTGTATTTTTGGAAATTATTAAAAATTTAAAAGTTTCCAGGCCAGGAACAGTAGTCCATGCCTGGATGCTCAGCTATTTGAGAAGCAAAAACATCAGAAGATCCACAAGTTCAGGGTAAGCATGGGCAGCTTGGCAAGACCTTGACCCTCCCCCCTCCAAAAAGAAAAAGAAGGAGGAGGAGGAGGAGCAGGAGCAGGAGCAGGAGCTCAATACACTGGATCCCAGCTACTGAGAGGCTGAGGCAGGAGGACTACACATTTGAAGCCACCCACAGCAACAGAAGGAAGCTTGGGTTGAGAATGTAGTTCAGTGTACAACACTTGACTAGCATGTATGAAGAGGCCCCGGGTTCAGTTCCTACTAATACAACAATAATCATTGTTATTCATCCCGTCTGTATTTGAGATAAGATTTTTTGGTTTTTGTTCCTGTCTTTTTGTTTTCTATGTTCTTACGTCCCATTTGTCAATGTTATATTTTCATGATTGGTGTCAAGACTAGCAAGGCTACGGAATGTGCCAGGTGCCTGCTCTGCAGAGATGCCCAGGGCATCTCCGTCAGCCATGCGTCCAACACGCCTCTCTCTGCCCAACTTGCCCTGGCCCATCTGCTCACTCTCACACTCAGACACCCCAGGCAGCCCTTGATTTCTGATCATTCCCCTTTACCTCTGCAGATGTGCTGTGCTCCTTGCTAGGTTCTCTTTGGGGCTTCAAGTGCCCCCTCCAAGGCCATGTAAAATACCTGCTTCCTGGAAGCCTCTACTGAGAAACCTTCATGAGGACTCCTCCTGAGCCTGTGGCAGCTCCCATGCTGTGTGCAGCTCTGATGTCTCCCTGCCCAAATGCTAAGCATCCCCAAGCTGAGGGCCTTGCACTGGTCTTTCCGACCCCGGTGCCTTTAGTGCACTTCTTGGTGCACAGAAGATGCCCAGAACATGTTTTCAAGTGAAAATTCTGCATTTGGCGGGCCTGGTTTGGAACTTAAGCAAATCAGTTGTGTCATTAACCAGTTGGGTCTAAGTAAGTCGGCCCTGAATGTATGCCATTATGCTCTTGAGAAATACCATCTAAGTAACTATTATGTAATGAAACCATTGGCACCCCACGTTGTACTGAGGATCTTGCAGAATTTGAAATTTAATACATTTGCATCTGAATCTAAGGCAGAGTTGGTGCCTTGCTAATACACCACACAGATCCCCATTCCTTTTTTTTTTTGTGGGACTGGGATTTGAATTCATTACCTTGCCAGGCAAGCACTTGTGCCATAGAACTATCTCTCTTGCCTCTCCCATTCCTTTTCATGTGTGCTTTTGTGTTCTGGTACAGAAACAAATATTTATGAGCTAGTGTTGTAAAAGTTTTGGAAAGCAAAAATGTTAAAGAGCTGACAAAATGCAGTACAGGTTAACAAGCTAATGAAATTAAAGTTCTTTTCGTGTTAGAATCAAAGAGTCCTATATATTAAATATTCATCGAGTGCTTGTATTGTCTTTGGTGCCATAAAATAGCAATTTTGACAGCTCTTGCATTTTTGTGATCTAAGATAATTTGGCATCTTAGTTTTTTTGTTCTATTTTGTTTTTGAGATGTGGCAGTGAAGTTGAACTGCTTTCCTCTTCAGGCCTAGTGCTCCACAGCGCCATCTTCTGGCGAATTGTTCTCCCCACCCAGCTCCCTGCCTCAGGTAACCTCTCTCCTGGCCTGAGAGTCTTCGTGAAGCCTGTATGTTTTTGTATGTGATTTTTTCCTTAAGCATAATACCCATGAGAGTCACCTGTGTGGCGTGTTAGTAATGGTTTGTTCTTTTTACTTGCCGCACATGGTTTTAAGCTACAGGTTGTGTAATGTCCATTTTGGTTCCATTCCTTAGGAGGAAGGACAGGTGCTCAGTTGACCTTAGTTGGTACCTGCCGATGATTTTTAGTAAAAAGAACATTGCTGGGGCTGGGGAGATAGCTCCGTGGCACAAGTGCCTGCTGGGCAAGTGCAAGGTCGTGAGTTCGAACCCTGTCCTACAAAAAAAAAAAAAAAAAAGAACATTGGTGTTGGGGGTGGAGGGAGGGGAGTGCTGCCTGCAGCGCATACCCTGTACAACAGAATGTAGAGTGTAAAGGCTTCAGGGACCCAGAGGTCCTGGAGCTCAACCACCATCTCTTCTCAGAAGGGGACCCGAGGTCTGGGAGGATAACTGCAATGCAGTGTGCAGGTGGTCAGGGTCAGAGCTCTCTAGAGAGCCCTGTGCTGTGTTTTCATCCAAATGCGATCCTCTGGTTGATACTGCTCAACAGAAACCTGGTCTTAGGAATTTAGAAATTTTGGAAACCCAGAATCTTATTTTACCTGGCCAGAAATTCAGTCACCTGGGAATTTCACTTCATTATCTGGAGCAGTCTCCCTTAGTGTCAGTTAGACAAGGTGGTAGTCACTGTCTTGGAAGCTAGTGCTTTACTAAGACCAAACCCTAAAGGAAAAGGGAAGGGAAAGTGTAGCCAACGTGCAGGTTTGCTATGATGGTTCCGGCTTCTAGGTTTTGTCTTGAACTTTGATATCCCCAGAAGTCCTTCTAAAGCCATGATAAAAACACAAGGATTATTCTTAGGATGGGAAGTTTTAACATAAATTCTGCTTCTGTCATCTCTGCAGGTTAAAAAAAAAAAAAAACACAACCTCATCCTTACTCTCATACCTCACAGGATGTGGTGATGTACACATTAATCTCAGCACTGGGGTGGCTGAGGCAAGAGGATCTCTGTGAGTTCCAAGCCAGTTTAGGCTACATAGTGAGCTCAAGGTCAGCCTGAACTGTGTAGTGAGACCCTGTTTTGAAAAAACTAAATTGAATGAATAGCAAATACCTCTTTATGTTTTCATATGGAAAAGCAGAAGGAACAGCACAGCAGATACTCATCTACCTTATCCAGATTCAGCAGTAATAACTTTCATTTTTGGATTGTGTGTGTGTGTGGCCTATTTCAAAGTGCGTTAGGTACTTTATTCTTGATAGTTATCTGCAAATAAGGATGTTTTCTGCCTAATTAATAAAATTAACACACCTAATTATTCAAATACGCAGTTGTCAAAAAAATCTATTTTAAAATGATTTAATTACATGTGGTCAGGATATGTATTATTGTATAAACTTGTGCTTCAATTACATGTGGACGTAAGTGGGCACAGGTATCCCTGCGTGTGTATGGTAGTATGTATGTATTTCTTGCTGTGAGTCTCATCTGCAATTTGGAACATGTTGCTTTGAAGCATAGAGAAATTGGTTTTACAACTAGGCATTTGCTACTTAGACACTGCCAGCTTAGAGCTAAGTGTTGTGTGGCACCTAAAGAAGTGGTGCTTTCAGGAACCAGTAAAGTAAATCCCACAAGAGCTTTCTGAGCAAGTGGAGACCCTCAGCACCAGAGGAGCCAGTATGGCTCAGGAAGAAGCCCTTCAGAGCGCCATTGTGGAACAGAGCTCAGGAGACCCCAGGGCCGGATGCGAGGCCTTGAAAGCACTTTGTCCAGGAGGGAAAGATGTGAGCATTGAGGTTTGCGTTCACGTAGCACAGGGCTCAGCCTCGCCTTGTGGGCGGGGGCAGTAGGGAGGCCCGGTGCAGTCAGGACAGGAAAACCCGCCAGGGCTTAGCTTTGCCCTTACCGAAGGAGGAGCGTTTCTCATCCAGAGCAGTGTTGTTACACTGGAAGTAAAGCCTGAGAGATTCCTGGAGTTGTTTCCTGTGCTGTTCAGCAAAGCGGGGAGGCATTGAGAGCTACAGAATCAGGCTGAACTCTTCCTTTGTGTAGGTGAGAGGGGAAATGAGGGGCAGGGCTGACTGAGGTGGGCCTGCAGGGAGGAGGCAGGGCTGATTAGAAGTGGCTGCTTTGAATGAGAGGTGAAGAGAAAACCCTGGAAAAAATATCATAGACACCCAAGGTCCTGGGAGTAAGGCTAGCCCTGGCCCACATGCAGATGTTATCTATAAAAACAAGCTCTGAGGGCACACTGTAACCCTCTCAGGAGTAGTTTAAGGAAGCTTTTTAGGACAAGGAGTGAGTTGCAGTGATGAGGTGAGCTCAATAATACAGTTTCCCTTTGTTTTGCTTAAAGACATGGAGGTGGAGAACATTGTTCAAAATCATAGATTCGTTGAAAACAGAAGACTGTAGAAAATGGTCTGAAAAGTAATTGCAGTTATAAAAACTTAAGAGTCAAAATAAAGTAAGTCTCTATAAAGCACTTGCTTTTAAAAATTGCCTTTGTTGTTCAGGTTTGCTGAGACCCATCCACAGGGACCTGGTGCAGGTTTTAGACCTCTGTGTTCTTGTCCACCCCTCTTTTGGCGGCAAGATGTGAACACAGCAGGTGGTTGGGTCTTGGCACTGGACTTCCTGGGACTTTCTGCCTCTTCAGGTACACTAGATCTGAGTGACAGCCAACATGTCCTGAGCTCACTGCGTACAAGGTCCAGTTCTGAGTGCTTCACAAACACTGATTCACCTCTCCTCCTCTCACTATGATGCAGGTCACAGCTGCCCTAATTTTATAGGTGAGGAAATACCTCACCCCAGGTGGTGTGTTGAACTTGTAGGGCTGGCCTCCTGGGCAGCCTGACCTGAGAGTGTGACCTTACCTCTAAGTCACACAGCTGTCTGGTGGCTGAGGAATCCCAAGAAGTCTATGTCCCACTGCTGTAAGCCTGTGAGCTGCCCTGGCAGGCTGTGCTCATGTTTTGAAAATGCAGTCAACCCAAATAGTGGCAGGTTCTAAGATGGGTCATGAAATAGTGTTTATTTTGAAAACCACAGCCCACAGTTCCTTTTCTCTGTGGTTTCTTTTCTCCAAGTTCATGAAGTAGTATGTTCTGGGAGTGCGCCTCTCCACCTCAAGTATGGCTCTTTGTGCCTTGAATGTGCCAAGTCTGTGGGGGAAGGAAGTCTCCTCTAATCCTGCATCTTGGCATCAGAGCAGATGCCAAGCTCTGACTGGGACCTGCCAAGTTCCCTCCAGGAGAGGAACTGATGGACAGTCTGGCGTGGAGATTATTATTAGTGGTTAAAACAGAAGCAACCTGTTTTTCATCATGTGAGATACCTTGGGATCTAAGCTGAGTTCTTTCTGTTTCTTATTAAGCTCAGATTGCAGGTATTGGCAGCAGCTGCCTTGTGGCACTGAGGGCTCAGGTTTCCCCATCACACATATTTCTCATCCTTAGAATGTTTAATGGTAGCACAGCTATTTAAACAACAACAACAACAAAGAGATGTGTGGGCGTGCAAGTGCCCTGAGAAACGTGTTGGGGTCTAAGCAGTGGCTTGGCATGTATAGAGAGCTCTCCGTCAGAGGTGGACCCAGAGGTCAGGGAGACTGGGGTCTCCTGGTGTAGCCAAATCTCTAACTTTTCCTGTCTGTGAAATGAGAACAATTTGAATCCCAGTGTCTTGGAATGAATAATAATGCACAGAAATCATCTAGAAAGTTATTGAATGCTTATACATCATTCATACTTGTGCTCTTCTCTACTCTTCATACAGCTGAACTCTCTCACCCTGCTCACTCTTCTCATCCAGCAGGCCTTCTCCCCAGGCCTGTCTTTCCCTTTCAATCAGTTGTTCCCCTCTGAGACTTAGGAGGGAAGGGAGCACCTACATTTTTGAGTTCACAGTCTATTAAGTAATGATTTCCTAGGGGACAGGGAACTACATTTGATAATTGTTCTTATTGACAGATAATAATTACACATCTTTAGGGCATACCGTGTGGAGTTTTGGAACATTTTATGTTATGCAGTGATCAAGCAAAAGTACCTAGACTGTCCATCATCTGGGTTTGTCACTTCTTTGTGATGATTATAGTCAGTCTTGTCTTCTAGCTATTTTTAATTGGAGGGTATAATTTGCTGATTATAATCACCCTCTGTGTAGTAGAACGCTGAAACATATTCCTCCCATCTGGCTGTGACATTTTCCCTGTTAAACAGCCTTCCTGTCCCTCCCCTCTGCAGCTTAGCTGAGCACTGGCCTGGTATCTGGTTCTGTGAGTTGAGCTTCGAGTGTAGAATTCCACAGAACAGGGCAGCCGCGTGATCCCACCTGTCCATGCCTGGCTTGTCTCACTCAACACTGGGTGGGCTGGGTTCCTCCTGTTGCGGAATGTTTGATCATCTCGCTGGTGAAGTAGGCAGAACTTCCAGGTAATGCAATACATGATGGCTTCTCTATGCCATTCACGAACCATAGATCGAAGTGAAACACCCCTAAGTATTCATGGGCTCTTGGCAGCAAGGAAAGATGAGCCTGTAGTAGAAATGTCGCTTAGGAAAGGCACAGAGGAATCAGACCTGCATGATGTTCTTTGTGGGTCTTAATTTTGGGGTATTGAAGTCAAAGCCTTACCACTGAGTTACATGCCTCAGCCATCCCCAACTCCCTACTTTTTTGAGGTAAAGTCTGGCTGAGTTGCATGGGCTGCACTCAAACTGGTGATTTTCCTGTGTCAGCCTCCCAGAGTATGGTGATATAGGGGAAAGAAACTCCCAACCTGCTCCATGTCCAGTACAGAAACCAAAGAATGAATTCTAGGAACAATGGAGGTTAAGTGCAGAGTCTCTTTATTGGGGAAAGAAAACTTCCATCTGAGAGAGACAGAGGGGTTCAGAGTGAGTTATTGAGGACCCTGCCTTTTCAAAGGATTGTTATAGAGCAAAACCGCAAGGCAAAGTGGGTCCAAAGTAGGGAAAGATGAAAAAATCACACAGTGGGCATGAGGTGGGACAAAACTATGGTCAGCTGATAAGATTGCAAATAGAATTGCTTAGGTAATGTTGATTAAATGGGGGTCAAGTGGGGAAGTGAGTCACGTAGCAAGGGTGCACGACGCACAACAGGGGTTTTTCCTGGACAGTGCGGGTCAACAGCTCCTCCTGGCTCTCCTAAAGTGACTGACACTTATCTAGAACTCAGTAACTGTTGTTCATCCTTAGGGGAAGTGTGTCAGTGTTTATTTCATCTTTTGTCTTGTGGTCTGGCCCTCAGTGGGTGGAAGTATCTCCCCACAGATGCAGTGTACCCCGTCTTCTGCACTGGCTCTTTCGAGGGTCTAGCCTGTCTCATGCCTATAGTATTTCTACCTAACTTAGCTGTCAATAACACAGGGACTCCGAGCACGCAACTTTTGTGGATCTTGCTACTGATCGTTCAGTCACTGAATGTTTGTGTCCTGCTGGGAGGAGAGGAGTCGTGAGATGCCCCGTTCTCAGCATACCTAACCTTGCGCAAGGGGCAGCTGCACCAGCTGTCAGTCTGGGCTGCCATGAAACCAGTTTGGCACAGCCATGGCCCTAGGTTCTGCTCTGCCCGCCACAGCTGAGTGAATGTAAACAGGGACAACTGACTGTCCCAGTTGGCTGTGTATCAGCCTGTGATTCATGCCACAGGCACTGAGGTCCCACTGAGGAAGCAGCGTGGCACACACAGGTGGCTTCTTACAGGCTCACTCTCTCGAAGGAAGCTTCCAAACAGAGCAGCAGAGGCTGCACAAATATTTACCACCTCTAGCAGAGTAAGCACTGGAAAAGGCACTGTGCAGATTTGGAGCAAAGCTTGGAAAAAGCTTTGGGTCCCTGCTGGGCAAGGCTTCCTGGAGGAGCCGTGGCAGCTCTGGGCCTGCAAGGCAGCTTGGAGAGGAGCTCTGGTGCATGGGAGGGGAGGTTGGCTCATGGTTGTTACCAAAGCCTTCCCTGGCAACCCTTCATGGGCTGATCTTAAATCTAGCCCCTCCCCTCTAATTTAATGCATTTTAGTACATCTTCACCAGGTCCTAATTCCATACAAGATTAGCTTGTCTTAACTGAAAGTGTGAATTACAAGCTATTTCAAAGAAATACATGTTTTCCAGGGCTCATAACTCCATGCAGATCACTATTGTAGAGGGGTAGAGACTTAATGAGAAGGTAATAATTTCTAGTGACAACATCAAGTGTTTGTCAGTGCTCCAGAATGCTTGCCGAATATTTCTCAAACCACACACTGGATTTGCTGTGAAAGCATGACCAGGCTGCTGGAGGAACACACTGTCCAACTCTGACTCCCATCGACCCTGAACCCCAGAGCAGCGAGGAAGTGTGGCTCTGGCCACTCCGTTTCCTTTGTGAGTGACACTAAGAGGGGCACTGATGCTCAGGGGAGGGAGGGAGACCTCCACGAGGGACCACATACGTAGCCGCTACGCAAACGCACTGACTCAGAGTTCAGCCTGTACTATTGTCCGCCCTGGGGCCCTCAGAGGAAATGCTCCTTATCCAGACAAAGGAGAACAAACGCTTGACCAGGGCACTTGACTAATAAAATTTCCTCTGGATACCACGTGAGCATCCTGGACATTGTGTCTTTCCAGCGTGTGGGGACAACCTGGCCTGTTTCCTCGAGCATGCTAACATGGTAGTGTCCTCAAGGATATGCTGGGAGATCTCTGTTCACAGACGACAGGAGGAGGCTCCTCCTGCTTTGGGGTTCCTCCCCCACACACTGTGGCTCCATTAGCAAGGGACCTAAGGGCTGGGGGCTGGGTGCAGTGGTTTACTGAGCTTCTCCAGGGCCCGTGTCCACTGCCTAGCTGGTTACACCAGTGTGTGACAAGAAAGAGGGAGAGTGACTTACAGCCTGGCATCTGTGGCTCAGAGAGAAGTGATAGGAGGCTTCTGTCCTGGTGGAGCAGACACGCCACACATGCATTTTTATCCTTGAGGCCAGGCCAGGTGGCCCCTGCCTTCCCAGCTCGTGGCCCTGCACAACTAGGGCACACTGCAGGGAGCTTGGGCCCAGCAGCAGAGCATCACTTAAACACTTGCTTCTCCTGGGCCTGCCTCCTGGGGCCCCTTATCTCTTTCTGTTTTTACCTTCCGCTTCTGCCTCACTCTCTCAGAGGTATGTGTTTAGTATTCTTAAAAGCAAGCAGCTTTGTATCCTCATAAAAATCACTGAACCTAAATCAACGTTCAGCTGGAGAGCAGTGGATGTGTGACCTCTACAAAGCCTGAGCTGGGGTCGTTCCAGGAAGTAACACAGAGCTCTGGGTAGGGTACTACAGAGGCAGTGTATGGCAGGCAGCCCGAGGCGCAGTTTCTGAGGAGAGTCCTTTAAATCAGGCCCACAAGGCCCATACAAGCCCAGGTGGCCGTGTAGACACTGCATGATGGTTTTCCACATAGCCAGTCTTGTGTATTTCATCAGTCTGAGGTGAGCTCCAGCTTAACGGCAAATGCCCCTTGGGCCTCAGGAAGCCCGGTTGCCCTTCCCAGCCTAGTGTACTCATAGAAGAGGACTCCATGTGAAGTCCTTAGTGTGGCACCCACCCCACCTTGGTCTTGGGAGAGGACCCGGCTCTGGAAAGGACGCCCAGGATTTCCACGCTGCCTCTGCCCTTTGCTAGCTGCTTCCCTGTCCCATTTACCTGACTTCTCTGTGCCTAGTTTTCTCCTCTGTGAAACAGTCCTAATGCAGCACCTACTACCTGCCTACTGCAGAGAGTAGTCAACATGCTCCTCTACCTGACACTAATGTGACATTCTTCTCCGGGGCCTGGAGCAGATCATCCACCAAGTCTTAGGAACCTGTGGATAACACAGATGGCAGAGATGGCTAGGAAAATATGTGAGTGACTGTGAGGAGGCTTAGCTCATGGCACCCATGTGTGTGTGTCTTCTTCTGGGCCTGAAATACCTGTTTCCTGGAGCCAGCAGCCTAGGAAGGACCCACGCCTCACTGTGTTTCAAAGTCAGGCCTCCTCCCTGTAGGCACAGTTCATCACATGACCTCAGGACCAAGCAGGTGGTCTTCATCCATGCCAGCACCATGACATCTTGGAGCCCCAGAGCCTCAGCCCTTTGGGCATCTTAGTCCTTTCTCTTTCCTTCTTATGTATTTAGTACAGGGTTGCTCAAACTTGTAGTGATCCTCCTGGTTTGAGCCTTCCCAGTGCTGGAATTGCAGGTGTGCACCCCCACACGTGGTCTTGGTGGCCGGCTCAGTGCACCTGGGGGCAGGGCCAGTGGGACATGTGGTGCCAGGTATCCAACCCCAGTCCCTGTGCTTGCCTAAGCAGGCACTTAGTCTGCTAAGCTATCTCACTAGCCCTGATAGTCCCTTTTCTTTTGCTGTCACAAAATACCTAAGGCCCTGTAGCTCATTTGGTTCTTGATTCTGGGGCCTGGGAGGACCAGAGGGCATGATGGGGAGGGCAAAGGGAAGCTGCTTGCCGCATAGAGGGGCAGAGTGTGGAGGCCTGGTGCTCCTTACAACCCCTGCTCTGGGGAGAGCTGGCCTGCCCCTGTGAAGGACCACTACACTAATTCTGCCCTGGGGACCCAGCCCCAGGAACCAAATCACCTCCCTAGGTCCCACCTCTAAAGGACCCACCATTTCAATGCCACCTCCAGCCTTGGTATAGACCACACCCAAGCCACCACAGGTTCCCCAGGGGCGAGCCCATGGGCCTCTCCAGCCTGTGACCAGGTCTGTGGTGCTGTTTCTGCATCTTCCACTCATTGCTCTGGGGGCTGGGTGGCGCCACCACAGTGTGCCAGGATGGTCCCTCAGGAGTCCACGTGTGTCCCAGCAGCACTGCTCATGCCCACAATGATGCCTGGGGTCAGTTCTGACGTCTGTCCAGGGCTGGGGCTTTTCCTCAGCCTTTGTCCTAGAACATTGGGGAGCTGGAAACATCTCTGCTCCCAGAAGGAAAACACCATCAAGGAAGGCTGTTTGCTAGCTTGCTGGGGGTCTGCCTTTCATCCAGGGCAATTCTGGAGGGAGGGTAAAGTCATTTAAAAAAGTAAATAAATAAATCTGTCCTGCCAAAACAGTAATACATTTTCTTAAAAAAAAAAAAGTTGTAAATACAAAAGCATGATCAAAAAGAATGACCTCTTACAACCTCAGGGTGCAAAAATAACCATTGCGAACACTGCAGGTTGTTTTCCTTCGCATCTCACAGGTACATTTTTAAGTGAAATTCATTTAACAATAGCAAACAGTTGCAGGAGCCATTCTGTGTGCCAGGTGGGCTCTCAACGCCTGCCACGCATGGTCTCCTTTATTCCACACACAGACTCTGGGAGAATTGTTATGTCCATTTTCAGAAGAGGAAACTAGGACACAGGGAAGACAGCTGGTTAGGGTCATGCCTGGCTGAAAACCAAAGCAGCCTGTCTCTAGAAGACCATGGTCAAGACTGCATTGTGGTGCTGTCAGAAAGCTCGGGTTAACATTTCCTAGCATGACATGGTACTAGTTCTGAATTGTCTGGTCCGTCACCATCCCCTTCCTACCTCCCAACCCTAAAGCCAGCCTCTGTGTGGCGCAGGAGTCAGGTTGGTGCCAAGTCCAGGGAAACGGGGCATGGAGGAGTCTCCCGGCTTTCCTCCAGCACAGACGGATGTGCACTTTCAGCTTGTCTCAGGATTTATTAGCACTCAGCAGCATTTATAGCTGGCTCTCAATTATCCACAGAACACGCACCCTGTCAGAGGTGGAAAGGTGCAGCCCCAGCTAGTTCCGACCTTAGACCCCACTGGATGCCTGAGACTGCTGACAAGCAGTGAGATGGATGTGGGGCTCCAACTGCCGCTGTGCTTGACCCAGACTCTCGGGCCGAGCGAGCGTGGCTGAGGCTGTGAGCCCGAGTGAGGCCCTCTGAGTGGACGCTGCTCACTCCGACGGCTGCAGAGCAGGGGCGCTGACTGCTGAGTGCGGTGGGGCAGACACAGAATGCCGTGCTCTCTGCAGGCGTGGTGGGGAAATTCTCAACAGCGCATCAGGCAGTTGTTTACAGCTTCATCTCAGCTGGCTGCTGGACAGGAACAAATGCTTGTGGAACTCTCAGACAGGGCGAGGTGAGCAGTGGCTGGGGTGTGTGCACAGCAAGTAAAACCAAATTGGAGGGCACCAAGGGGAACCAGCTGGAGGTATTCAGTTGGTAATGGTTGCTTCCATTTTATATTTCTTTGCACATTTTTTTTTTCTGGGTGTAAATTTACCTCAAGTTTAGATGTTCTTATTTATATCTATATAATTAGTTGCACATTAATGCTCAGAAAAGTCTTGGTTTAGTTGAATCCACCTGAAATTACATAGCCATGTATGTGGCACACACCTGTAAATCCAGCACTTGGCAAGCTGGGGCAGGAGGATCTCTGTGAGTTTGAAAGCCTGCCTGGGTTACATGGTGAGTTCAAGGCCAGGCTAACCTATAGTGAGGCCCTGTCCCAACTCCACTCTCCTCCAAAAAGAAATGATGCAGAATTTACTGTCTAGGTACTTGGGAGACTTCTCCACTTGGGATGTTTCAGGCAGAACTCCCAAGGCCACTTTTGGTTCTGTTATCATGGGTCTTAAATGACCGCTACAGGGACTGCTTGCCATAAAGAATGATGTCATGGAGACATTTATCTGATCAGACATTTGTTGGCAGCCTCCTGTGGCCCTACTGTGGGCCAGGCTGTGGTGTCACCTCTCCCATTTCACTCCACTGGGGGATCAGATACTCAGATGACCAAGAAAAGGAGGTGGCAAGTGGTGACAGGGGGGCTTCTGGGAAAGAGAAGTGGATTCACTGGAACTAGGAAGGGCTTCTTGGAAGAAGGGACATTTGAAATGGGTTTCAAAGAATGTGTAGGATTTGATGAGAAGTAGGTGAGAGGCTGGCATCCAAATATAATCCCTGTGAGGAGGCATGCATTGTGGGACATTGGACTGTTTGGTCCAACTCAAGGAAGCGGCGGCCTTCAGACATAAACAAGGACTGCAAATGAGCTCCAGCCTAACAGTGGTCAGGCTGCTTGCTACCTTATTTGGGAGGTGCAAGAAGCTTCTGGATAGTGTGGTCATATCTGGTATCTCCAGCAAAGTAAAATTTCCAGCCCCACTGATTGTACCACTACCATTAAGTATCCTGTGTGCACCAATTAATATTTTCTGTGTTTCCCAAAGTCTTTGCTGGGCCACGAGTGAGCAGCAGGTACATAGCTTCCTTGAGCTTATGGAGCTATCCCTCTAGGACCTGCTGATGGCCCTGTGCCTCCTTCACCCTACACTCATTCTTCCGTTGGGACCAAACAGTCCCAGTTCCTTAACCCTTTTTCAGGTGTCCTGTTTTCTGGCCCTGTGGCAAGGAGTTTTTCTTTTCTTTAGCTTCTTGGGTAATACTCTTCCACCAGATGAAGCAGCTAGTGTTGCTGCTATCAGGAACCCAAAAGTGATTTTGTGTTGTGCAGGAGGCCTGACCCAGAGGCCCACAGTCTTGTCCTGCTTTGTCATTTGGATGCCCTTCCGTGGGACAGAGCATTGGGCAAGATCGATCACGTGCTGGAGTGTTAATGCTCATTGTTGGAAACAGGCCACTCAGGCACCATGAGGTGCACTTAAGTTAATTCCTTGCTGACTTTTTACTGTCAGCCTATGAGTCTCTTAAAAAACAGAGATAATGCATGCTGGCTATTGCCTCCCGGTGGGTGTCTGTGGAGCCCCCTAGCCAGGCATTCTCACCCAAGGGCTGGGAACTTGACATCCGTGGTGCTTCACTGAGGTCCCATGAGTTGCTTTTGGAAGCTGGGCTCAAGCGCTGTGAAGACTTCAAGGACAGAAGTAGCATTGCTGACGGCAGTGGGAAGAGTGGGCGAGGGTGATGTGGACTGGGACCCCAGCTCTTCAGCCCTCGGTAGCCCTGTGTTTGTAGATTTGGTGACTTCTTCACCTCCCTTGGTTGCAGTCCTGGTGCACAGTCCACTGGGGCCTTCCTCCTGGGGCACATGTTTGCCTCCCTACCCTGCTCTGTGCTGCCTTGGCCGTGACTGAGAAGGCTGTCATGTGTTTGCATTATGATCACTATTCATCTGTTCTTTTTAGAGTCACTGCAGTTGTGGTTGGGAGCCATCTCCATGTCTGGCAGCATCGTTGTGTTACTCAACGCTGGGTCACATCTGCTGGGTCACATCGGCTTAATGGCTTCATGATGAAAATAACCTTTTTGTGTTGATGGAGATGCCTGCTGGAACCTCTCTTTCTTTTCTTCTTCCTCCATTCTCTGTCTGTTAGATGAGCAAGCTCTGGATTTGATGCATTTCCCATAATGCTTTTGGAAGCTCACTTTGGGCTGGCCAGTGACCTCAGTCCAGTCTGAATTTTCTATCCTGGCAGCCAATAGTAACTGTGACTTGGCAGCCAGTCACACACCTGGAGGAGACCTGCATCTCGGTCCAGCTAGTGCACAATTAGGGGCTGCAGGAAGGAGCTGTCCTGTTGTGGTGAGCTTGAGAGGGGAGCAGGGAGTATTTTTCCTGTGGAATTCTGGGTTTGAAAACCTGGAGCTTAAAAGCACTTGCGTCTCACCTACACAATTCAATACAGTGGCTGTCTCCTTGGCCCTCTGTGTTAAAGTGCTTCTTCCTGGTCCCTTCCAGGTCGAACGTCATGACATGAATACCTTAAGCTTGCCCCTGAGCATCCGCCGAGGAGGGTCGGACACCAACCTCAATTTCGATGTGCCAGATGGCATTCTGGACTTCCACAAGGTCAAGCTCACCACAGACAGCCTGAGACAAAAGATTTTAAAGGTGACAGAGCAGATAAAAATTGAACAGACCTCCCGAGATGGTAAT
>PVJA010014183.1:0-14107 GCA_004027025.1 Myocastor coypus
GAGGAGGAAGAGGAGCAGGAAGAGAGGGAGGAGGGGGAGGGGGGAGGAAGAAGGGGGAGGAGGGGGGAGGAGGGAGGAGGAGGATAAGATAAGGAGAGAAGGAGAAGGAGAAGAAGAAGAAGAAGGGAGGAGGAAGAGAAGTCATGTAGTAGCAATCAATGACACTTTAAGTCTGGTTGCCCACATTTTGAAATATCTTCAAATCATAAAAGAAAGTTTTTCATGTATTTATATGTGTAGTCCTTGTATCATTCAGAGTTCCAAATGAGAGCATGTCAATAAGATCGATCTGATGAGGGTATCACTCAGCAGAAGCAGGATGGCAAGTGTTGAGGCTCAAACTAAAGAAGTCTGGCTCTCTTACACAGTATAAAAAAATCTTGTTGTGTGTATTTCACACAATATGCAAAGTAGCCCCTTGACTAGCTGCTTATGTAAGTAGAAACCTGGACTTATTTTCTGCTATTGTAGTTTTAAAGTAATTCCCATGTCATTTTTTTTTTAAAAGAATTTTATTTTATTTTATTTTTCTTGTTTCAGAACTTTTGTTTGTTTATTTATTTATTTTTATGGCTGGCTCAGCCTGCCCTGAGGGCAGGGCTGGCACAGCATGTGGTGCCAGTGATCGAACCGTGGTCCATGCAGCCGCCCAAGCTTTCCTAAGCAGGCACTTTATACTACTGAGCCATCCTGCCAGGCCCCTCCCACATCATTTTTAAAAGTTGTTGTTATAAATTAGATAAAGAAAGCACGCATCCATTCAGAGAAATGCAAGTTTACTATATTTTAAGCCATCTAGCTTTTTCTGTGTATTAAAAATCTGAGAGTTTTTCAAATAAAGTGAACGTTATGGTTAGAACAATTCTAGTACTAAGAAATTTCATAATGATCAGAAGGTCAAGCCATCAGGAAGATACTACAACTCTAAATCTGTATGCAGTCAGTAACATAGGTTAAAGATAAATAAAGTAGAGCTCAACTGAAAAGGAGGATTTTAGAATATCTATCTTGATGGTTGATTCACTTATTTTATTTTATTTTATTTGTCTTTTTGAGACAGGGTCTCACTATGCTGTTCAGGCTGACCTTTCGCTCACTTTTATAGCCCAGGTTGGTCTTGAACTTGCACCAATCCTCCTGCCTCATCCTCCCAAGTGCTGGGATTACAGACATGCATCACTTATTTTATTTTATATTTTTAACTTTGGTATAGGGTCTCCGTATGCAGCTTGGACTTGTAATGTTCCTCCTGTCTCAGCCTCCCCAGTGCTAGAATTACACATATACATCACCATACCTGGTCTCAGGTCTGTGCAGCATGCCAGGGGTTCCAGGACCAACATAGCATGTGATACTGGAGACAGAACTCCAGACCTTGCACTTGCCAGGCAGGCACTTAGACTATTGAGCTGTCTCCCCAGTTTACTATTTACTTTTTGCGAGACAAAGTTAGTAAGGCTATAGAAGATATAAACAATATGATTAAGTTGAGTTTGATTATTGGTACATAAAAAAGGAATCTATAACTTACACATGACCAATTAATTGTGTTGTTTACATATTCTAAATTCTTACTAACCTCTTTGTGTGTGTGTGTGTATGTGTAGTCAGCTCAGCCTACCTGAGGATGGTGCTGGCATGGCACACAGTGCTGCGAATTGAACTGCAGTCACTGTGCACTTTTGTAAGCTTGCCCAAGCTTGCCTAAGCAGGCACTTTAGACTGCTGAGCTTTCTCACTGGCCCAATTCTTACTAATCTTGACTTTATTTATTTATTTATTTGTTTGTTTGTTTGTTTATTTATTTATGTGGTACCAGAGATTGAACTCAGGATCCTGATCTTGCCAGATAGGGAGTTATTCTGCTGAGCTATTTCCCTGGCCTGGCCCTACTAATTTTTTTTTTTTTTTTTTGTACCAGGAATCAAACTCAGAACCTTGGACTTGCTAGGCACTTGTGCCCCTGAACTATCTCCCCAGCCCTGGCCCTACTAATCTTGCTTTAACGAACATATCTAGAACACTGTTCTCAGCAAGATGTAAATATTCATTCTTTTAAAGTGAACATAGAACATTTCAAAAATTTACCATAAGGAAATTTCAATAAATTTCATACAGAGCATGGTAGGATCTTCTGTTATGAAATTTGGTTTTTCCAACTCTCTCCAAACTAAATCTCTTTACTTAAAAAAATTCCAGTGTCAATATGTACATATGTGTATATAAGTCAACAAGCTAATTCTGCAATTTATAGGGAAATGAGGAAGGTTGAAACCACCATGACATCCTTGAAACATATTAAAATTAAAAGACATAGAATACCAAATATGAGGAGTTATGCTAAAGTTCTATGGTAGTAAAAATTAGAATAGTGTAGCATTGGTGAAATAATAGGCAAGTAGGTCAATGAAACAGAATATAATCTAAAAAGAAACAAGGTTACCTAATTTAAGATGAAAATGACTCAGGACTGCAGTGCCGAAAGAATGGTCCATTTTTAAGAATGGTGATGCATCAATTGGCTAATCATATAGAAAAATAAAGTTAATTTTGACTTCTATCTTTTAACATGCAGCATGTCAGTTTCAGATGTTTTGTAGATATAAATGCCTAATGATTTAGACAAATTTAACTTTTCAAAGAAAACAGAAAAAATATGACAAAGAATTCTTAAATAGATCATAAGAAGTACTAGCAATAAAACAAAACAAAACCCAGTATGGTGGACTAGGTGGAAGTACAATAGGCCACTGAGATTAGAATGTTAGACTAAAATAGTCATGGCTGTCTTAGTTACTGTTCTCTCATTGCTGGGACAAATACCCAATATCCAAAATGAAGGAAAGAAAGATTTATTCAGCTCACAGTTACTAAAGATTTTAGTCCATACTTGGCAGGCTCCAAGGCTGAGTGGAACAGGGCAGAGAACATCCAGTTCATGGCAGCAGGACAGCAACAAATGGCAACAGAGGCAACAAACCAACCAGGGCAGCAGAGCGCAACAGAGAGGGAGTCTCTTTCTCTGTCTCTCTTATATTACATTCAGGCTCTCTGCCTCAGCCTATCCACCTCAGGCCACACCCATAATCCCAGCAGTACTCAGATCCATAATCCCATCAGTACTAAAACACATAATCTCCGTGAATCATGAGTCAAGTCTCAAACTCTAGAAGTCCCCACCCCATGATTGCATGAAGCTTTTGGGGGACAATTAGACATAAACCATAACAATGGCAGATCTGTACCTTGATCAAGAGGTAGATTTACTGGGAAGAAGAAATTGTATGACCTGCCTTTGTGCATATCCCTTCCAAGTCCCTGGAAATCTGTTTGCTGTTTTAACATATTTTATAATTTGTATGAATTGTAGCCTTTATGAAGTCTGCCTCCATCCCAGGGCTTGCTGGCTGCAGTCCCTTTCCCACGCCATGTAGCTCTGTCTCACTGACCCTCGGCCCAGCCATCCCTTACTTGGAGCACTTAGCACCAGCACCAATCATGCTGAGTAAGACTCCACTGAGATCTGTTTGTCATCTCTGTGATTCCTTGTTTCAGAACCTTTGTTTATTCACTCATTTTTATGGCTGGCTCAGCCCACCCCGCGAGCAGGGCTGGCGTAGCATGTGGTGCCGGGGATCGAACCTCAGTCCCTGAAGCCACCCAAGCTTTCCCAAGCAGGCGCTTTAGACCACTGAGCCATCCCACCGGGCCATCTCTGTGATTCCTTTTGCCCAGAATTCAGACTGATGCAGGGTCTAGGGACTGTCACTAGGTACCAGTTAGGAGAAAAAAAGACTGCAGTGGGGAAAAGATTGGATATAGAAGGAAACAAACACTTCTTGACCAAACTTCAGTCAGGGTTATCTGAGACTATTTGTTGGCTACATCCCACATTTGGACTTTCATGTCTTTGCAATTCCTAGTTTTAGCAATACTGCTAAATTAGTTTGTCAAGAATCCCTGCTTCAGGCTGGGGAGATAGCTCAGTGGCATAAATGCCTACCTAAGTTTGATCCTTGGTACATAAAAAAGGAAAAAAGATTCTTACCTTGCCCACCATCAAATTTCCTTATGCTCCATGCTTGACATGTGATAATCATGGTCTGCCTTTAGCCAGAATCCTATCAAGTCAATTTAACCGGAATCCCCCTGTCTTTGTGGCTTACTTTCAGTGGTCCTCCATCCACTGACTCCTCTGCATGTTCCTTTACTATAAATCTCCACTGTGTTCTATGTCTTCCCCTCCTATAATTGTTTTCTTTTTCTGAATAAGATTTTTCTCTACTACCATAACCAGTGTTCAGCTGTGCTTCTCTGAGCTAAGATAGGATCTGATATCAACCTCAATTCTAGACATGTTTGGCTTAGTTGTGACAGACTCGTGGCTGTTATAATAACCACCTTTGAGTGCAGTAACTTATATTACTATTAAACATATATCTTATTAACTTTGATGACAACCCTCAGCCTAGCTGAGGTTCAAGCCCTATTCTTAGTCTTGCTGGATTCCTTGGTTAATCCAGTTGTAACTTTTAAAACTCAGAGAATTTTTCTTCAAGCTTCTTAAGCAAACTGTGTTACTATGTTGTCACAGTTCCCACACTGCTGGAAGTGATTCATTTTCTCATTAACTGATGCTATTTATACTCTAGAAAAATGAGTTGGCATTTCTAAGAATACCTGATAGAAAAGAACAGAAGTTTTTCTTTCTCTTCCTGTTGTCTGAAGCTCTTAAATCATACAGTGTAACACTTGGAGAGCTAAAATATATACTCATGCTTACAACCACCTGGCATAGCAGTGTGCCTTTATTTCATTTTATTATTTTGCTTTGTTTTGTTTTTCTTTCCACAAGACCAAACATTATCTCTACGTGTGCAGAAATTTTCTTCATAAATTCACAATGGTAGTTTAGACATCCTTCATTGTGGAAATCTACAAAAAACTATTAAATACCTAAAACAAATGCAGTTACCTCTTTCCCTTGAAGCTTGTTGTTTGATATTTTGATTAAAAACTTGGGCCAAATGTAAAGGAAGCACAAAATACGAATCATCACTCAGAAAAAATTTTATTCACTCACCTCACAGTTCTATATAACAACTGGAAAAGATCAAGAGGACTAGATAAAAGTATGAATGTATTTATTAAAATCCATCCATGTAAGTAATTTGAGATGAACAACAAGAGTCACCCATGTTAATATATAATTTACATGTAGGTATTCATTTGTCAAAATTAGATTATGGAAGAATCAATGATAAGCCTTTTGAGGGGTGGCATTGGTTGATTTATGTTTTATTGTCAGTTGAGTTATTGGATAAAACTGGATTTATTGGCCAGCTAAGAAAAGTAGCAGCTGGATATGGTCACATACATCTATAATCCCAGCGCTCAGGATACTGAGGCAGGGGGATTTCCATGAGTTTAAGGCAAACTCGGCCACGTAGTGAGTTCAGTGTCAACCTGAACTACATAGTCAGATTGTCAATAACTCCCCCTCCCATAGTAGTTTTTCAGAGTACACAATGCAGACATGATATCTTGTCTAAATACTATTAGTACAAGTCTTTTCACTGGACTAAGAGAAAGTAGCTGTATATGTATCCTATTGTTTTCACTACAAAATGGTTCTTCATTTATATCCCCTTGTTTGTTTTGTTTTGTCAGAGATGGGTGTTCCATTGTCATTAAAATATTGTAGGTGCTTGAATGCATCAAAATAGCTCAATATAGTCCAATAGTCCATAATGGTGGTGGGTTATCAGCAGAACTGGAAATATAAGAAGTTGGTGACTTGAGCCTTTTACAGCTCAGCATATTAATATAGCTTAATCTTTCATACCTTGTGCTTAGACGTTTCTGCTGAATCATTAAAAGCAAGATAAAGCAAGATATGTATAACAAAAAAATGCACTTTTGTATCTGACAAGATCAGTCAAATTCCCTCAGGATTCACCCTGAAACTATAAACATAATTTTGTAGATCATTTGTCAGTGTCAGCCATCTGGATGAGTCATGGCCATTGCTTGACCAATTTGCTCTATGTGAAAGTCTGAGGGAATGTTTTTTCTCTAGGTATCTCTCTTTAGGCACACTACACATTTACTATGAAGACAATAACATAACTACTACAAAGCAATAATATGTAGTGTATTAATAATTGTAACTGTCCTACTAACCTGTTTTTGAAACTGTCATATTGCTATTTCTTTCTCATTAAAATTAAATTATATATGTGTAAATATATGTGTATATATATAAATATAATAAAATGATAATACATCATCATTATTAATCAGATATTCTTGGTTTGAAAAAATATGCAACATATGTTCTGTTGTATGTTACACTGTTTCTGATTTTTGTTCTTGCTTTTACTTTCACTTTTCAAAATAAATTAAATTAAAATTAAAAAAAAAAACGACTCTCCTTGCAATGAAACAGTATCACTGGTTTAACATCTCATTTTGTCTTTTTTATAGAATAGAGGTAAGAAATAGAAAGTTAGTGTCACAATTAAAAAATACATTCACTTAACTCAAAAGAAATATATGCTTGCTGCTGCATGTTTCTCTTAGCCCAAAGACTAGACAAAGCCAAGGAGAAGGCCAAAAAAGAATAAACACTGTTAAGGTGAGACACGAACATCTTAAAAAGGTAGAACCAACAATCCAACGTAGAATTAGAAAAACAAAGGCAAAGCAAACAAACAAAAAAGACTAAAGAGTTCAGAACCATTGTAATCCAGATCATTTGATGTGAGGAAAATATTACATGTCCCAATATCTGTATAACTATACTACAGCAGAAATCAATCAATGACAATAATAATGACCTTAGATTGATGAGATAGCGAAGTGTGTTAAAACAAAATATTCTATGACCAAACATAAAATTATAAGATTAAAGTAGAATTAACAAGTTTCTTTACAACTTCTAGTAAACCTTTAGATGCTAAAGTATGCTATGTTTTTTTGTAGGAAAAAATATGTTACAACGTATTTCCTAAACTTCTTTGACCTCAAAACTGTCTTATTCGGTTTTGTTTTGAAAATACCTTGCAAGACCAAACTAACTAAAAATATATTCAGGGAAACACTGCACTAAATTTCCAGGAAAATAAGTTATGTCAAGAAGAGAGAACAGTTAATGCTTTAAAAAAATTTCCTTTCTCTTTTCAGTTTCTTATAGCTTCTTTGTTATTGTCTTTTTTTTCTTTAAATGAATCTTACATGTTTATATCTGGTAATCTGAACAACTAACTTGAAGATAGCATTATGTAATATAGTAGCCACTGTTGAATTCTTATTACTTTTTTAGTGAAATCCGATATCATTTCTAATGCTGTTTTTTTTTTTTTCTGTCACTATTTTGTATTCTTTAAAAATGAAAAAATACCAAAAAGAACAGAGGTCATATATTTTATGAAGAACTCCATCTAAAAAAAAAAAAAAGACCTCCATCTATGTGAGGCATATTTGGCTATACAATCAAAAGTTGTGTTCATCTCTTTTATACTATAGTTATGGAAAAGTGAGTGCCCAGCCAGGGATGACATTTCTATCTGTGCCACCTCACCCCACCGCTTTGTAACTTGTTGTGGCTATGTATATAATTGAATTATAGCCCAAAGGTTTTATTTACCGATGTGACACTCACCATAATCCTTCGTGTTCTTTATTCCTCTGCTACATGAATGTCGATATTCAGAGGAACTGTCAGAACTTCTTGATGAAAAAGACTCCAGACTGAGCTGCTAAATGACTACATTTAACAGTGAGCACATACCCACAGCACCACAACCTGACCTACAACTGCACTGGATTATTATTTGACCATAAAATATACTTTGATTATTTGAAGCCTAAGTGGTATGGGAAAGTGAGGCTGATATTTTGAATGGTAAACTGTGGTTAGCTATGTACATTGGGTAGGGCATGGAACACAGCTTCCCTAGGTCCTATAGCAATGCAGGATACTTCTATTTTGGAACATTAAAATTCATTTTCCAAGTTTCTGCCTTAAATAAAGATAACCCAAGACAACCTACAAATGACGCTGGCAGGGTAATTCTTTCAAGTGTTATTATCTTAGGAACCTACACTGATTGTTTTGCCCAGAATCTCTCCCTCATCTTTTACTTTTTTTTTAGTTTTAATATTTATTTATTTATTTATTTATTTATTTATTTATTTATTTATTTATTTGGTCTTTTTGAGACAGGTTCTCGCTATGCAGTTGAGGCTGGCCTTGAGCTCACTTTTGTAGCCCAGGCTGGTCTTGAACTTGCACCAATCCTCCTGCCTCAGCCTCCCGAGTGCTGGGATTACAGGCGTGAGCCACCACGCCCGGCTGTCCCTCATCTTTTAGAAAGATCCTAATTGTAGTTATTTGGAAAACTCAATTCATTCTGTAAAGGTGCCAGTTAAATTACCATCCCTGGAGATATGACTATTAATTATGTAGTTGTGCAAGCCTTGATCTCTGGAAATTCTATATGAGCATCGCTTGAGTCAGCAAAAATTGAATGGGCACCTACTGTGTTACCAAAGCAGCAATCATCAAATACCGACAGGACAAAAGATTTGAAAGCCTCATTCTTAGGTTGAGATGGGAAGCTGGCCAGCTTCATCTTTAGTGCTGGCCCCAGTGCATAGTGCCTTTAGCATAACCCACGGTTCTTGCGCTTACTTCCTTACTTCAGTGACTCATAGAATAAATGTGTAGCCTTTCAAAACAGTGTCCATTGCTATAGCTCAAAGATTCTACAAGTATGGTAGAAGCCCAGCATATTTGTATCAGCTACAGCTAATTAGAAATTCAAGTTTTCAGGTTCCTCCCCCAGTGAATCAGATATGACAGGTGTACCCAATCAGTGTTGTACCAAATTCTCAGATGATTCTATTCTATCTAAACTTTGGAAGCCATTGATCCAAACCTCCCACATCTTCTCTGCCTTTCATTAGACCATAACCTCTTTCATCCAATTCCATCTTTTCTCTGTAGTAAACTGGTCAATTTAAAATTTAAAAAAATTTAAATTAAAAAAATTTTAAAAATTATGTTTAACTGAAGACAGTTAAAATATTGACTTTCTCAGTGAACAGATATGTTGAATACTAGACTTTTAACACACAACTGAGAATTACACCCCGGGCCTTGTCTTGGGGAATCACCCTTGTCTTTCTGACCTAGGAAATGTCAAAGTGATCATTCCTGTCAATTGGCTCAGTACCAAGGCCAAGGCCTGAACCTTTCCAAGACTTCAGGCTGCTTTGCTGAGGCTGGTGAGTTTTCAGCTTGATACTTTCCCATGGTATCAGAAGGGATCATGTGGACTTTAAGGAGTGCCATTCCAAAGGAGTTGGGGTGCTGGTGAGACCTTCCCCTGGCTGAGCCTTCTTCTCGCCTGTCAACCAACACACATGCTTTTACGGAGTAGCCACTTTTGGTCTAATCAATAGAAATGTTCAACTTTGAACTTAGATAATATTGTTGCCCTCAATATAAAAAAAATATTTTTAAGTAAAAAAAATAAATTGTTTCTCCTGCTTTGACATAAACAGCTTCACTTCTGATATTTTAGTGTGGGTAAATCTCACTGCCACCAGCAATAACATATTCAAATATCAGCAGAGTGAACCTTAAAGCAAGATTTTCGGGCCTGTGTGTAATAGCTCAGCCTCTTTCCTAAACTTTGTGTGGCTTGAAGTTGCAGACAGTACAAATCAAGGCCCACATACTATATAGATGGCATTTCAGTTATAAGTCAACCAGTCAAACTAGTAAAAGTTTTCTGCCACCTTGAAAACATTCCTTCATAGCCACTTGGAAAAACAGTTTTAAATTGAGTATCCTTAGATTCCACAGCAGCCTGCACTGGCACTTGACAGTGGGAGGTAAAATTGTTCTTCCCATACTGGCTCCAGACCACACCAAAAGTATCTCACATGCTTCTGGATTAGTTCAGCTAGGTAAAAGCTTTGTCCTCAAAGTCCTAAAATGAGCTGATCTTAACCCTGAGCTTGGGTGTAGCATTTTACTTTGCCCTTCTTTATTTCTGGAGATAAGTATAACCAAGTGGGAAGATTATAAGTGGAAAAAAAAAAAGGACAGCAAGGCAGGATCAAAACTTACATAAAACTTGTTTTTCTTTCTGCATCCCAAAAGAAATTATTTCTCTTTCTCCATTTTTTAAAAATTGAAGGCTGTTATGAAGACTTGCTAAGTATTGATGAAATCCAGAAAAGGGAAAAGAGTACATATATTGCATTAAATCCAAGAGAAGTGTTTCATGTTGAGGAACAGTCACAGTATGTGCTTATATCTACTAAGAAAACCATGAAGGATTCCCAGAAGACTAATCCTAAAAGTTAGTCACTATTAATTTCAGTTGAAGTCTTTCTCACAGCTGCCCTTGTTTCTCTGCTGAAAAATCCCAAGGGTTCCAGCCTCGCTGTTGCTGTGGAGACTGTTGCCCACTTTCTTATTTCAGCTGAAAACATATTCAGGTTGTCAGCCTGTACCACCAGCTGTGTTTGCCTGAGAATATTAAGGTCACTGACATTGTCTTCTCAAAGCATGTTATCAATCGAACATGCTGGAGTAAGAGAACATTGAGATAAAACTGTTGTCTAGGCTGGGAGCCAGTCAGCATCTCAGGGGAAGGCAGTGTCCTTGGTCATCTCGTTTAGAACCTAGTTTTCAGCTTTATAGCCAGAAAGTCAGATCTGTTGGAATACTTAGAGACAACTGGATGCTGTGGTGCTACTGAACAATCAAACTCACACAAAATATGTAAGCTAGAGTGTTATTAATTTTCATTTAAAAATATAATGAAGAGTATTGGATTTTCATGCTTGTTGGTCAGAAAATATCTATAAAATCATATTCAAGTAAGAATTTTGCTCAGTTATCTGAGAACAAAAGCCAGGGGGAAAGGGAAACTATTTTGTTGATTTTTATCATGAAAACCCTATGTTCCACTTCTATCATTTCCTAAACTCTTTGCGAGGAGGTTTCCCTCGTAAACCATCTTCATTTAAACAGGGAAAACCCCAGCTAACTTAGCTCAGCTGTTAATTCTGATATGTCAACTTCATTGGATAAAGAAATATCTAGCAGATTAGTGGACACACTCGTGGGTAAGTCTGGTTGGTCATTGATGTGTGCATTTGGATCCAATTGTAGTGGTAGGGGTTTGTAGATGAAAAACAATGTAATAAGGCCTTCATTAGAACTTCTACTCCTGACTGTCAGTAAAACTAAGCTTTATTAGATATATTACTTTCTTTCTTTCTTTACTTATTTGTTATTTTGTAGAACTGGGGATTAAACTCAGGTCCTTGAATATGCGAGGGAAGCACTTATTCTACTGAGTTATCTCCCCAGCCACAATACATTCCTTTATAAATAGGCAAAGATAGAGCTAGAGAAAAAGAGAAGAACCAGATAAAAAAGGATACCAAATAGCCTCAGGACTTGCACCAAGAGACCACAAAAGAGCTGACAGGCACAGCACAGAGAAAGCCAAGTGCACAAATGATAAGCCACCTCCATGAGCAATAGAATATAAAGAAAACAAAAGGATGGGGGTTGACTAACTTTAAAGCAGTAGTACTCATATCTATGTACCATTTCATACATGCATATTCATTCTAGAGTCACAAGATTATTCACTCTAGGATCATCATTACTGACACTAAAATAACTATAAAAAAAGAACCCCTTACCAACTAGCTGCCCACTGTAAAGGTAAGGCCTTAAAAGGTAGGTCAAATAGACAAAATGAAGCTCTCACTGGGATAAATTACATTAGACAGAAGTGCCCAGATCCAATCCAGTCATGGAAAGTTCTAGGTGGGTTATGTGAGATCACTGACAGCCCTCATAAGAGCAGCTAAGAATAAAGGGCCCATGGGTGCTCCATCTTTCCCTTCTACCCTGATTCATTCTTAACATGATAGATATTTATGCTCTCCTTTACTCTGACTTCCTTTACCTCTTTTTAATTTAATTTAATTTTTATTAATTTTAGTGAGAAAGAAATAGTGATGAGATGATGACCGACCAGGCCTGCGCCCAGGCGGGACCTCTCTGCCTGCATGAGCCCCAGCACCTCCAGCCACCAGAACTCACCAACACACCAACACACCAACATTGACTGACCAGGCCGCACCCAGGCAGGACCTCTTTGCCTATGTGCTCTCCGACACTGCCACCAGAACTCCGAACCTGCCTACTGCCCGACCAACCAAGCTGGCACTCAGGTAGGACCTCTTGGCCTGCATGTGCCCTCACATTGCCACAGAACTCTGCTCCTGCCCACAGCCTGTGACTGGTGGGAGCATAGACAGGAACACTAGGCCCGCACCCTCCTGCCACCAGACCTTCTTCCTCGCCCAGAACCCAGCTCCAGCGTCTGCTGTGTAACCCTGCAGCAAAATTCCCTGCAGAAAGAGTGAGGATAAGACACTACCAGCTAATTCAGGAACACAGTAGGCTCTCTTCCAAAAGTTATAGCAGGAAGAAGCTGAACATAGCAGCCATATCAAGCCAGGCACATCTAGACGGGATCAAATTTGGTAGATCCAGACCCAAATTTCAATAGGCACTAATCGCATAACTTCACCAAAGTGCAGAAGTCACTGCTATGCAAAAATGACAAAGAGAAGGAGCAAGATGAAATCTCAGGTCCTAAGCCCAATCAGAATAAACACAGGAGATACTAACATTTAAGAAAATGGGAATACGCAGCCAAAATCTCTGAGTTAGTAACATCTAAGGTAGACAGACAAATGCATAAATGTATAGAGGAACTCAGATCAGAAATAACACCTGAAGTAAAAAAAGAAGGAAATGCATGAATTACTAGAATCTGAAGTGGAAAAACAACTGCAGAAAAGAATAGAGGTAACCAGATCAGAAATAACCTCGGAATTTAAAAAAAGACATCTCTAAATTAATAACATCTAAAGTAGGATAATAACCATAGAAAGGTACAGAGGAGATCAGAGCAGAAACAATTCCTGAAGTAGAGAAAGGAAGGATAACTATAATGAAACACTTAAATGCTACTAAAGAAGATACTGATAAAAATTAGAGGAGATTAGAAAGATGATTGATTTTTTGAATGAGCAATATAGGAAAGAAATAGATCCCATAAAAAAATTCCAAAGAGATATATAAGGAAGTAAAATCACAATCAACTCTGGCAACACCATATGAACGGAAGTGAAGATAGAGTTTCAGATCTTGAAGATACAGTTGCAGCTAGTGAAAAGCTAAGAAAGGATCTCTTAAAAACAACCAGAATGCAGGAAAAAATAATTCAACATCTGCAAGATGAGGTAAAAATGAATGATGTGAGATTAATAGGAATCAAAGAGAAAGGAGTCAATACAAAGCATATTAAAAAATATGGGCAGATGTAATAGCAGAAAACTTGCCAAATATGAGAAAACAATCGGACGTTCAGATAACTGAAGCATACAGAACATCAAGTCGAGGAAAAACAAAACCAGACACATAACAATCAAGAAAAATATACTAAAAGCAGCTAGAGAAAAGAAGCAGACTACATTTAAAGGAAACCCATCAAAATAACAGCAGATTTCTCTTCACAAACCATGAAGTCAAGAAGAGCATGGAGCAGAGTGCTTCAAGTCCTCCATGAAAACAAATTCCAGTCCAGACTGATACACCCACAAAAACTCTTTTTCAAGTATGAGGGAGAAGTGAAATACTTCCACGACAAGCAGCAGCTAAAGAATTTCATGATGTCAAAGCCAACCTACACAGACTACTAAAAAATAATTTTGAGAGACCAAAACAACCTGAACTCAACAAATGAGAACAGAAAGAACCCACAAAACAGGGAAACCAATTAAACACAGGAGAAAAAGGAGTAAACAGTAAGTAAAAGACATGTCAATAATAAGTTAACACATTTCAGTTATAACCACCAATGTAAATGGATTCAATTCTCCAAAATAAAAGAAATAGATTGACAGAGTGGATAAGGAAGCAAAATCCCACAATATGCTTTATACAAGAAACACTTAACTCATAAAGAAACTCATAGGCTAAAACAGTACTACATGT
>PVJA010014183.1:14207-48038 GCA_004027025.1 Myocastor coypus
AAAAAAAAAAAAAAAAAAAAAAAAAAAAAAAAAAAAAAAAAAAAAAAAAAAAAAAAAAAAAAAAAAAAAAAAAAAAAAAAAAAAAAAAAAAAAAAAAAAAAAAAAAAAAAAAAAAAAAAAAAAAAAAAAAAAAAAAAAAAAAAAAAAAAAAAAAAAAAAAAAAAAAAAAAAAAAAAAAAAAAAAAAAAAAAAAGAGCAGGGATTGATTGCAATCCTCTTTGGAGACAGTATAAAATTCCAACCAAGATGGATCAAATGAAATAAAGAAGGCCACTACATACTGGTTAGGGGAAAAATTCAAGACAAAGAGGTAAAATCATAAATATATATGCACTGAACATGGGAACACCAAGTTATTTAAGAAAAATCTTAATGGACATGAAAAATCTACTATCCAATACCACAATCTTAACAGGAAACCTTAACACCATTTATCCCAAAAAGATTGGTCAAGCAGACAAAAAATATTAGCAAAGAAGTCACAGAACTGAGACAGAATTTGGAATAATTGGACTTGGTGGACATACACAGAGTGTTCCACCAAACCACTTTTGAATACACATTTTTTTCATCTGAACATGGCACATTTTCCAAAATAGACCACATGCTAGTGCATAGGTCATGCTTAAGTATATGTAAGAAAACAGAAATTATCTCATGCATGTTATCTGACCACAGTGCAATAAAAGTGGAAAAAAATGAGGGAAAAAAAAAACCCACAAGAACCTCAGAAATACATGGAAATTAAACAACATCCTTCTCAGCAACCAGTGGGTTATAGATGAAATTAAACAATATCTACAATTTAATGAAAATTCAAACACAAAATACCAGAATCTATGGGGTGCAATAAAAGCAGTTCTTAGAGGAAAATTTATAGCTCTGAACTCACACATTAAGAAAACAGAATGGGAACAAATAAATACTCTCATGGAGCATCTAAACCAACTACAAAAGGAAGAGCAAACAAAACCAAAAATCCCAAAGACAGGAGGAAATTATAAAGATTAGAGCAGAAATTAATTCAATTAAGACAAAGAAAACAATACAAAGAATTAATGAATCAAAAAGCTGGTTCTTTGAAAGATTAAATAAAATTGATAAGCCCCTAGCTAACCTCATCCAAAAGAGGAAAGAAAACAATAAGGAATGAAAGCGAAGAAATTACTACAGACCCAGCAGAGATTCAGACGATCATTAATAGCCACTTTGAGAATCTTTACACTTAAAGAATTGAAGGCACAGATGAAATGGAGAGATTCCTAGAAAGTTAAAAATTGCCAAAACTGAATCAAGAAGATGTAAGAACTCTCAATAACCCAATAATAGCCAATGAAATACAAAATGTAATTAAAAGCCTACCGACAAAGAAAAGTCTGAGTCCTGATGGATTCACCACTGAATTCTACAAGAAATTTACAGGAGACATAATCCCAAAACTCCGCAAACTCTTCAAAGAAATTGAAAAGTATCTAATCCTTTCACAATCATTCCTAGAAGCAAGCATTACACTGATACCAAAACCAGAGAGAGATGCAAATAAAAAAGAAAACTACAGGCCAATTTCTCTCACGAACATAGATGCAAATAGCCTCAATAAAATCCTCACTACTAGAATGCAGTAAATCATCAAGAAGATTATACACCACGACTAGTAGGATTTATCCTAAGGATGCAAGGATGGTTCAACATATGAAAATCTATAACTGTAATACACTATATTAATAGAACCAAAGCAAAAACCACATAATCATCTCAATTGATTCAGAAAAATCTTTTGACAAATCCCAACACTCATTTATGTTCAGAGTCCTACACAAAATTGGAATAGCTGGCCTCTATCTCAACCTGACAAAAGCCATCTGTGACAGTCGAAGGGCTAACAGGATTCTAAATGGAGAAAGACTAAAGGCTTTTGCTCTCAGATCTGGTACAAGACAAGGATGTCTTTTATCACCACTTCTATTGAATATAGTTCTGGAATCATTAGCTACAGCCATTAGAAAAGAGAGAGAAATAAAAGGAATAAGAATAGGTACAGAAGTTAAACTATCATTATTTGCACATGACATGATAATCTACTTGGAAGACCCAAAAAACCCCACTAAGAAGCCACTAGAAATAATCCACAAATTCAGTAGCATAGCAGGTTACAAAGTCAACACACAAAAGTCAATAGCATTCCGGGGCCCGGCGGGATGGCTCAGTGGTCTAAAGCGCTTGCTTGGGGAAGCTTGGGCAGCTTCAGGGACCGCGGTTCGATCCCCGGCACCACATGCTGCGCCAGCCCTGCCCTCAAGGGCGGGCTGAGCCGGCCATAAAAAAATGAATGAATAAACAAACAAAGGTTCTGAAACAAGAAAAAAAAATAATAAAATAAAATAAAAAATTCTTAAAAAAAAAAAAAGTCAATAGCATTCCTCTACACAGATAACCAACACACTGAGAGACAAATTACAGAAATAATATCTTTTATGATAGCACCAAAGAAAATGAAGTACTTGGCAATTAACCTAACTAAAGAAGTAAAATAACTTTTCAATCAAAACCACAGTACTCTGAAAAAAGGTATCCTAGAGGATTTCAGACAATGAAAAGATAATCCCTGGTCCTGGATAGGAAGAACCAACATTGTGAAGATGGCCATACTCCCTAAAATGTTATACAGATGTAATGCATTCCCATTGAAATACCATCAACATAAAAATCATTCCTAAAATTTATTTGGAACCAAAAAGACCAGGAATTACAAAGACAATCTGGGGCAACAAAGGTAAGGCAGGAAGCATTAAAATTCCTGACCTGAAGTTATACCACAAAGCTACAGTGAAAGAATTAGCATGTTATTGGCAAAAAGATAGACCTGAGGATCAGTGGAATAGATTAGAAGATCCAAAAACAAATACAAACACACTAGCCACCTTGTCTTTCACAAAGGGGCCAAACATGTTTACTGGAAGGAAGATCATCTCTTTAACAAATGGTGCTGGAAAAACTGGTGCTCTACATGCTGAAAATTAAAATTTGACCCAAGTCTATTACCGTGCACTAAACTAAAGTCAAAATGGATTAAAGATCTAAATATTTAAAAAGAAATATTAAATGTCCTGGAAGAAAAAGTGGGAAAATATCTTGAAGACATCAGGGTAAGCAAAGAGTTCATGGACAAAAATCAAAATGCACGTTTAACACTTGAAAGCATAAATAAGTGGCACCTCGTCTGGCTAAGAGCTTTTTGAACGTCAAAAGAGATTACTAACAGTGAAAAGACAACCCACAAAGTTCAAGAAGATTTTTAAAAAGTCAATAGCATTACTAACAGTGAAAAGACAAGCCACAAAGTTCAAGAAGATTTTAACTAAGAAGTATTCAGACAAAGGTCTTCTATCTAGAATTCATAAAAAACTAAAAAACATTACAGTCCCAAAATTCAAAGACCCAGTCCAGAAATTGGCATCTGAGAGGAACACACACTTCTCAGAGAAAGAAATTCAACAAGCCTATAAATAAATGAAGAAATGCTCCACATTGCTAGCTATTCATGAAATTCAAATTCAAACAACAAATTAAAGAAATCAACCAACAACAAATGTTGGAGAGGCTGTGGGGAAAAAGGAATACTTCTCCACTGCTGGTGGGAATGCAGACTTGTGCAATCATTATGAAAAGATGTGTTGAGACTCCAAAAATCCCATTCAACCCAGCTATTCTTCTACTGGGAATTTTCTCAGAAGAACTAAAAACATCCTATCATAGTGATATCTATGCACCTCTCTTTATAGCAGCCCAATTTGTGATAGCCAAACCTTGGAAATAACCAAAATACCCATCATCTGAAGAATGGTTGAAAAACATGTGGTATTTTTATATAATGGAATATTACTGAGCTATAAAGAATGATAAACTAGAAGAATTCTTATATAAATGGATATATCTTGAAGATACATTTATAAGTGAAATAAACCAGACTTACATGTGTAAATATCTTATAGTCTCCCTAGTGTAAGAACTCAAAAGAAGAAATAAAAATGGAGAGGCATAACACAGCTAAATGGAATTCAAGGACTTACAGGTTAAAGAACGAAGTGACTGCAAGCAGAAAACATAGGAAACATGACAGGAGCAAAACCATGCATAGGATGAATTAGATAACAGTCCTAAGAATCTCCAAAAGATTTATCACACTAAGGATAGCAATGCATAACACTAAAATTATGCTTGGAATGCCTGTCATTCTGGTCTTTTACGGGTGTGATGCTTCTAATGTAATTTCACTTACTGCCATACTCTCTCAAGTAAATAATTCTTTTACAATAAAACAAAAAAGGTATTAAATGAGAGTAAGAGACTAGGAAAAATACCATGGGATTGACAGGCTACAATTTTGTATATGTTTAGTTTTCTAAATTTCTGTGTAAAAATGTGTAACTGCTTTTATCACATTCTGTATAGATTTATTAGAATATCAATAATTGATAGATAATATCAATTCCAAGTTAATCCTAAAATATTTGATATTCAGAAAGACAGTGATGCTAAGCTCAAGTACCTATGTTACAGAGTAATAGTATCACTAGGCTTTTCTTTTGCAGGGTAAAGAATATAAGTTCATAGACCAAAAGTTAGAGAAAAAGAAGGGCTACAAGGATAGCCAATATTTTAGCCCTAGTCCTTCAAGGTCAGTGAGGACTCAGGACATAAGAGAACCTGTGCTGTAACATCTTATAACTCATTGGTTTTCCAGATTTTCTGTTTAAGGAGATTATGGGGCTAAAGAGGAAAGGGACTGAAAATATATAGTGTTCCTAAGGAGAGTCACCTAGAGAGAAAACATTCTCACAGGCTTTCACAGAGAACAAACTGGTCAAGCAATGGCCGTGACTCATCCAGATGGCTGACACTGACAACAGTTCTACAAAGCACTATACATGGTTTCAAAGTAAATCCTGAAGCCGGGCGTGGTGGCTCACGCCTGTAATCCCAGCACTCGGGAGGCTGAGGAAGGAGGATCGGTGAGAGTTCGAGACCAGCCTGGGCTACAAAACTGAGCTCAAGGCCAGCCTGAACTGTACAGCGAGACCCTGTCTCAAAAAGACAAAAAAAAAAAAAAGTAAATCCTGAGAGGATTTAAGTGACCTTGGGAGATATGAAAGCTACATGTTTTGTTTTGCAGGTCTTACTTT
This sequence comes from Myocastor coypus, assembly GCA_004027025.1. Taxonomy (NCBI): domain Eukaryota; kingdom Metazoa; phylum Chordata; class Mammalia; order Rodentia; family Myocastoridae; genus Myocastor; species Myocastor coypus. The sequence goes on from PVJA010014183.1 coordinate 19,391, forward strand.
AACTTGCCCTTAACCGCCCAGGAGAAAAGTTTAAGTGCAAGGCATAAAACGTTAAGCTAGATTAGTATGCTGAGCTGTAAAAGTGTTAAATCAATAGCTTCCAACACTGCCAGTTTTGCCAATAACCCAGTGCAATTATGGAACATTGGATTATGTGTACAACTACTTTCTTTTAGTTCAATGAGAAGAAATTTCCCATACCAATAATGATTAGAAAGATTATCACATCTACACCTTGTGCTCTGTATAACTACTAGGAAGACAACAATATGCATTGTTTCAAATATTGGGAATGTACTACTGTGTGGTTTTTTTTTTTTTTTTTTTTTTTTTTTTTTTTTTTTTTTTTTTTTTTTTTTTTTTTTTTTTTTTTTTTTTTTTTTTTTTTTTTTTTTTTTTTTTTTTTTTTTTTTTTTTTTTTTTTTTGTCTTTTTGAGACAGGGTCTTGTTATGCAGTTCGGGCTGGCCTTGAGCTCACTTTTTGTAACTCAGGCTGGTCTTGAACTCGCACTGATCCTCCTGCCTCAGCCTCCCGAATGCTGACTAATGTGTTTTGAAACTGTCACATTGTTATTTCTTATTAAAAGTAATAAAAATGCAAAAAAGGAAATAGTGATGAGACAGATTCAAAAGATTAGTATTACAGTTACAGTAATCTTTTCTTCTTTACAAATAAAATACCTTTCTTTTGTTAAACTTTATTCCTCTAAATATTTACTGAGATTGAATTTACAATCCCAGTAGGTTTCTTGCACAGTAGAGTAGCCTTGCTCGTTCCTCTGATGCAATATCTTTGGTTCCTAACCAGCAGCTAGGCATGACACTAACAATGATCCCAAGCTGGCACTATTCCCGTTTTGCTTCCTAGATGAACTAAGCAACTTTATTCTACTATTCTTCTGCCATAATGTTTCTGCTTTGGAGCCAGTGAACCATGCACTGAACCCTGCAAACCCTGAAGTAGATTAAGTGGATCTTCCTTTACACTGTGATTAATTGTCTAGTATTTTGTCTTATTAAGAAAACCATGACTACTACATTCACCTACATATTCATACAGAGCAATAGGATCATCCTTTTCTAAATTAACAGCTTTAATACGTTAGCCTTAGGTATCCCCTAGACTTTCCAAGATCCCTGTTATGAATCATTGCTTAGGCTGCGTTAGCTCTACAGATGGCTGGTTGTAGCACTGGTTGTTCCTAATGCAGCCTGATGTTCAGTTTGGGGAAAGCCTGTACTCACATACAAAAATAGTCCAACATTTCAGATTTTAGAAGGAAAAACAAGAAGATATTATTTTAAAAAGACCTAGTATTATTATGATATGTGATATTTGGTGATTTTATTTTTAATATTCTGTCATATTATAATATCTCCTAAAAGATGAAAGCTATGCACTATTTGTGGTAGTTGAATTCTAATGTTAACCTCAATATTCTCCCCTTTGGTATATCAGTCTTGTGTAATCTCTCCTTGAATATGAGCTGACCCAATGAATTGATATGATTATCACACCTTTGATTAGGTGCTCTGAGCTGACTCTGAGTTAATTATAAAAAATTATCCTAGGTGAACCTACTTAATTTTGCCTGATCTCTTTAAAATAAGGTAAATCAGCAGAGAACGTCTCTATGTTTTGGCTTGCAAGACAGCAATCATGCTGTGAGCTGCCTTCAGGGAAAGCCATGTGACATTGTATTATTCCAACTTCCATACATTCTAGTTTGTCTATCCATTCTTACACTCTATGTGACACAAGAAAAACAACACAATTATCATAATACATTCTTCTGGAATGTGTATATTTTTAATGCTGGGGAATGAATTTTGTCTCATATAAGTTGGGCAATCTACCACTGAGCTACATCTGAAAGCATGTTTTAATGTTAGACATTATCACATCTCCTTCCTATATTATATACTATCATATTTCCATTCAAAAGCTACTAGACAGTAGCTCAGGCAACACTATGGGGTAGTGTGTTTATGAAAGATAATATTCTATTAAAAGACGCTCCTAACTGAGATTGTCCCTCTTCACACAGAGAAAAATGATTTTCTGAAGGCAAAGTATTTCTAGGTTAATGACTAAATCCAGTTCCAGAATTTTTTTTTTTTTTTTTTGAGACAAGTCCTCACTATGCAGTTCAGACTGACCTTAAATTCATAATGTAGCTCAGATTGGCCTTAATCTCACAGTGATCCTCCTGCCTTGGTCTCCTAAGTGCTGAGATTACAGGCATGGGCCTCTATACTTGGCCTTGCAAATGTATATCTTTGTAACAAAAGCAAGGGAGGAAATTCTGATATGGATCCAGTTCTGCCAGGTCTTAGCTAATTTTAGTCCGCATTAGGTCCCTCTTGTTCTATTCACAGAGAGTCCCATGTGTTTAGTTTATGCTGTCTTGAAGTAAGAATGCCCACATCTTATTTCTGAGATCATGATGTTAAATGTTTGATCTTTGCTTTTGTAATTGGCAAAGATACTAACTTTCAGTGCATAATCTTTGTCTGTTGATTTTAGGAAACTTAGTTTTCCATTGCTTTATAAAATACTGATTGCCTTTGCCTTTGTGTAGAAAACTTAGGAAAACTAAGATAACTTAGTCATACAGGAGGAATATAAATGCCAATTTTCCTGTTCTCTTCCCTATATAAAAACTCATGAGAGAGAAAATCATAACTGAGACATTGACCCTATGAAAAATTATACTGCAAGGAGTAGATATGTGTATATGAGTTGTGAAGGAATCTAATAGTTCCTGATATGGCATAAGAAATGGACAACTCAGAGGGGGTGATAAAGAGAAATTCAGCTGAAGCAGAAATTTTGATTCAAACATGATTCCAGATGTAAACCTTTAAGAATCATGATATTCCACGGCTCATGGAATACCACTGTAAATGTAGCATAGGAGCTTGAACCATTTTTTAAACTGTTGTACTGAAACAGATACATTGCTAATGCTAGCAGACTTGGGAACCCCAGATGGTTGGCATCTGCTGAAACAGAAAGGCCCACTGTATGATGTCATCTCTCCTCACCTCTTTAGTGTCATCACCAGAGGCTGTATTTCCCTTGCAGGAACTAACACAAGTAACAAAAGGAGAAAAATGTTATACCTTTTTTTTTTTTTTAGAAAAAACAAAGTCTTGGTATAAAGGCTAGGACACAGTAGTGTATGCCACTACTGGGTGTGCTTCTAACCACAGAAAATGACAGCAGCTCTCATATTTAGAATCCACTGTTCAATTGTTGCAGATCTAAAAAAATCATCATCCAAGTTAGCATTCTAAAAAGGATGTTGCTGACTAGGACTGTTGGAGCTCACCAGAGTGATAACAAGCAGTTCCTCTGAAAATAATGGGGTCCCATAAATTCTACCCGGAAATTACATGTCTGACATTTGTTCATTCATTTATAGGCATTTTTACTTTTTATTTTAGAATTTCTTTTATTTTTTTTATTTTTTTAAAGAGACTAAAAAATAGTAAAAAGAAATTTTAAAGATACAGAATTGCACTAAAGAATATAATAGAAATTCAACAGTTGTTGCTAGGCTGCATCTTATCATCTTCAAATTAGTTGTTAATCTGAGATCCTGGAAAATGCCAAAGTAAATTCATTGCTACCAGTGGACCTTATTAGTCTAGTTCTAGAATAACATACAGCAAATATTTCATTTCATTTTAGGTCTGCCTTAACAACATCCCAAACAATATCAAATGCTTCTCCCATAAGACTTCCAGGGTAGTATTTATTAAGCAGAAATTCTATATGATCCTATATTTTAAAAAAAGATATTCAAAGTCAGATAAGTTAATATAACTTCTTTATAACTCCAAACATACACAAAACAAGGTAGGCAGTAAAATTCATGGCAGAAGAGACCTTGAGTGTACCTGCTTTGTCATCATCTCTTAAGATCTAGCTTAGTGCCTGGTAAATAGCAGTCCCATGGCAACTTGGTCCCTTCACCATTTCTAAATGTCAGACTTCATTTGAATGATCTGGTTGCAATCTTTGGGCTGTCTTTTTCTCCCAAAAATGTCCAGGACAAGAGGTTACACAGCCACCCTGGAGGGCTGACTCATCTCCCTATCAGGAAATTGTTTCTCTCTTAGCTAAGTAAGTAAGCAATTTTCTGCTCATTTCAGACAGAAAAGCCTAAAGTTTAAAAAGTTTAAATGAATACCTCAAGGTTATATTCAAACTCTGGCCCAGTTAGAAATAAAGCCCATGTGATGCTTAACTACCAATTCTATGGTGACTCTTGCAGAGGAATCTATCTTTGTAATTTACAGATATTATTCCCAAGTTGCTCACTGAGACTTCTGCCCAAATATTGAAGGTAAAACAGCTTCATATATCCAATTGAGAGGATATGTATAAAAATAAATTTTTCCCACATGAGGAATGAATCACTATAAAGAACATTTGTTCAGTTGTTTCATTATAAGAGCATTCCTCCCAGCTGCCACAAAATCTAAATGCTCCATTTTGTTACTAAACAATCCTTTTAACACCAAGCCAAAAATAAGTCACAATGTTAATGCAAACAACTTGCAAGCCAAATAAAAAAACTGTGCTAAATTTATCAGGGTTAGAGGAAATTGTGTCAGATCTCTCTGCCTATGACAAACTTTCTATTAGATCACCAGTCAATAGCATACCAGCATCTGCTGATGCAAACTGAAAGACATGAGTAATAACAGACAGCTTTAGAAAATATATTTTTCTTCCATAGTTAGCAATGCATGACTCACTAGAATGCTCCAGACACCATCCTCCATGAATGACTCAAAATTCTATCAAGGATTCAGTATGGTTGGTTTTCTTTTTCTGTGCCAAGATTTCTTTCTTCAGTTATTGATTTGTTAGTATATTTTAGCTAATAAAATAATGGTTTAAAATAATAGCCAATACTTTAATATAAAGAAAATTACTTGAGTGCTAAAGAAAACAGATTTTTTTGACGTTTTCTTGGGTGCTTTTTTTTTTATTACAGTGAATATTGAAAGTAATCCTCAAATGCCGGGCGTGGTGGCGCACGCCTGTAATCCCAGCACTCGGGAGGCTGAGGCAGGAGGATCGGTGCGAGTTCAAGACCAGCCTGGGCTACAAAAGTGAGCTCAAGGCCAGCCTCAACTGCATAACAAGACCCTGTCTCAAAAAGACAAAAAAAAAAAAAGAAAGAAAGAAAGAAAGAAAGAAAGTAATCCTCAACTAACCCTACTATCACAAAATGAAAGACTAGGTTGGGAAATGACTAGGTGTCTTAGTTACTTTTTACTCATTGCTGTAACAAATACCAGACACTCAAAATGAAGGAAGGAAAGGTTTATTTAGCTCAGTTTGTGGAGGTTTCAGTCCATTTTCGGCTGGCCAAGGCTGAGTGGAACAGACCAGAGAGCATCCAGTTCATGGCGGTGGAAGAGCAACAAAATGGTGACAGAGGCAACTAACCAATCAGGGCAGCAGAGCAACAGTGCTAGTCTGTCTCTCTGTCTCTCTTCAAATTACATCAGGCTCTCTGCCTTAGCCTATCCGCCTCAGGCCACACCTATAATTCCTAGCAGTATTCAGATCCATAATCCCATCAGTACTAAAATAGATAATCCTAGGGATCATGGATCAAGTCTCAAACTCTAGAAGTCCCCGCCCCATGACTGCATGAGGCTTTGGGGGAGCAACTAGACATAAACCATAACACTGGGTTTAGTTTCCTTCTGAAATACTGACCAACAGATAGAGATTATTGCAGCATAATTACCTATGGTGTCAGAACAATGGCTTGTCCATTCAAATCTTCAGTGGCAATAATCATATCAAAGATATTTTGAGAAATAGTTTAGTTATTGTGCTCTAGGGCAAAGGCCTCATTTTGTTTAAATAACTTGTTCCTTTCAGTTATAGACACTCCTCATTTAACAACTGATTTTCATCCTTGCAACTAGGTCACTGATTGAATCGGTCACCAAATGAGAAATTATATGCAGCATTACATTACAGTGCTCAGAAAAAAGAAATGATCGCAGGAAACTTCAGCTTGATGATGATGCTTTTATTTGTATAACATACAACTATAGTACTATACTTTATAGTATAAACAGAAAAAAATTATAGTACTGTATAAAAAGGTTTACTATACAAAAAAGACAGTAAGCTACATCAACAAAATATAAGAACTGTACCAAAAGACATTCAAGCTAATAATTTAGTCATAAAATCTTTCAAATTCTTATCAGTGTCATCATTGGAGTTATGAGTAAGAGATATAGAAGGCCCAGGTAAAGGAGATGACAATGTAGAAATGGCACAACTGGAAGATAAGTCCAAATAGCACACCTCAGTCCTAAGTCCAAACAGTTGTCAAACAGGCCATTAAATGAGAAATATTTATATTGTGAAAGCTTCCCATTAAAGGTGTCCACAAATGTAGACTCTTGCCTTTCCATTCCATTCCATCCCTGGATGGGGTGCCATCAGGTGTTGACATTAGCTGAGTATGGTGGTAAACGGCACAGACCTTTGAATTAGATCACCTAGCTTCAAACCTTGGGTCCATTCACTAATTAACTTTATTTTAGAAATGAGTAAATAAAAAGATGGAATACTCAGGGTTAAGAGTGTATGCTCTGGAGAGAAACTTGGGTTAAAATCCTGGCCCTACTGTTTGACTGTCTGAAGGACTAGACATATTTCTCTAATTCTGTGTAACAAATCACCTCAATACACTGGTCTATAGTAATCATTTTTAATCCATAGTTTCTGTATATCAAAAAATTGGAAGTGACCTGCATATGGTGACACTGGCTCTAAACTTCTCATGAGGTTGCAATCAATATGTCTGGGGCTGCAAGCTTCTGAAAACCAGAATAAGGCTGGAGGACTTATATTCAAGGTAGCACACTCACACTGCAAGTTGGTGCAAACTATAGTACATGCTCTCCCCACAGACAATATGGCACCTAGCTTACTCCACAGTAAATAATCAAAACAAAGGAAGCTACAATGTCTTTATTATTTCACCTTAAAAATTATAACTATTACTTCTGCCGTATATTACTGGTTCCTTCTGCAATGTTTTACTACTGTGTGTCCAGCCCTGATTCAACATGAGGGTAAGTTAATCAAAAGCACTAACACCAGAGGTAAGTATCATTGGCGTTAGATTTGCAAAAAGACCACCTGGAGCAAGGTTTTCATGAATTCATGAAACCTTAATCCCTCATTTCCTGAATAAAAAAAAATATATTTATTTCATAGTGAGAATTTCATTGAGAGAATCCATGTGATGATATATACAAACTCTTTGCACATAAGTACTCACAATATTACATATTACTATTGCAAGTCAATAATGAGACTATTCCAGAAACTTCCATAAGGAAAAAGGATACTAATTTGAGGTTGCAGGTAAAACAATAAATTACATCCTCCCCTCTGCCTTATTCTTCTAGTGACTGTGATCAGAAATTCTGTTAATGTTGCCAAGTACTGTTTGAAAAGCGCTGAGAATGGCAGGCTCATAAAAACATGAAGCAAGGCCAGCGAACGGAGCCAGAGAAGATCCCAGAAACAACTGACCACATGCCTTGCCTGCAGGTGATAGGGGTGTCCACACACTAAGCCAAGAAAAACCCCAACCAATCTCCAACCAACAGTGAAGCCCATGAATCAACCCAGGAAGGTTTCTGCAACTGACCAAATGTCCTGTCCCCATCTGATGCCACCTCTGCTCTAGGGGATCCTCTCCTCACAGAGCAACAGAGGTGAAAACAGGCCAACCTGACTGAAGAGAGGACCAGGTAAGAGCCTACCTTAGTAGGTAGGCTGCAAGAATGGAAGAGCTAAGGAGGGATCTCCTAATTCCCTGGGAGGCCTAGGATCAGACCAGGAAATTCACAGGGCCTATATTCCATTGTATGAAGCCAGGTAGGGAGGGTGAAATTGTCAGAGGGGGGTCCTGAAGGAGAAGGTAGATAATTTAGTGGTATCTTTAGGATCTGGTACTGTTGTATACATACAGTAGAAACTAGTGGTCTGAAGTACCATATGTTACTACATAGGTGGTTTGTCTTTACTAAAATAATAGTTCTGACAGTTCTGATTAACAGATACTCATGAATGTTTCTTGGGTTTGTCAATGTCTATTTGACAATTGATGTGATTGATGCCACTAAATTTGTTACTAGAAGCAAAGTAACATAATAGTAAGTGGCAATTAGTTTTCTCTCTGTGGCAATATCTGGAGTTTCTGATGATCATGAACAACAAAACAACAGATATGCTATAGACAAGAACATGAGAAAGCAAGCACACAGGACATCCAAAGGGTTTCCCAAATTTCTAAGGCAGATGAGGAGGGCACAAATAGGAAGGAATGAGAGAGAGACAGACAGAAAGAGAGAGAGAGAGAGAGAGAGAGAGAGAGAGAGAGAGAGAGATCTCCATCCACTCTATTAATTGGATTTGACACATGGAACTTCTTGCTCTTCCCCAATACCAAAATAATGATGAAGGTAAAGTTTTGGATTAATTCATGACATGGAAGCAATCATGATAGCATAACAAGAGATATTCACAAAAGAATTCCACAACTACTTCAGAAGGTGGCAAGAATGATGAGATAAAGATGTTCAAAGCAATGAGTAGCATTTTGATTAGGGTTAATGGTAGTGTGTCTTTACTGTAATAATTGTTCCTAAAATGTAAATATTCGCCATATTTTTCAATCATATTCCTTCATAAGATCTTCACTTACAGGATTACTTAGCTCTTTAGAAAGTAAACCACTGCTATTACCCATTATTTATTTTAAGTGGTAAAATTTTAAGACAGACAAATGAGTATGTATGTGTATCTACATGGTTTCCATGTAAATAACATCACCCTTCTAACAGATAAAATGCAGCTAGAAGGCAGAGAACCTCGGATTACATGAACTTGCCTAGGTCCAATGTTTAAAAACCCTAAGGCTATTAAACACCATTTACCACACCAATCAGATGGATCTCCTGATATTGAGGTTGCTGGGTGAGTAGATTCAGAAAACTCCCATACACTCCAAAGGGTTCACTCACTCACTCTGGTATTTACTCACACATCTATTTTGTTCAAGCACTGCTCTAACAGTTGAATATACAGTAGTGACCAAGGTGGATTAGAGTTCAACCTTCTTTCAAGCTTACGTTTTAGTGAGAGATAAAATAGACAAATAAATGAACATTTTGTTTTTCAGGTAGTGGAAAATGTAATAACAATGGGACACAGTGATAGAGTGAAGTACCAGAAGAAAGAAAGAGATGCTTACTAGGGAGGCCAAAGGAGTCTCGTAGGAGAGTGTAAGAACTGAGCTAAGCTATGAGCGATGAAAAAGAACCAACCATAACAGAGATGCAGAGAACTCAGATAGGCACTAACACAACAATTTCAGTAGAAATCCCATGTGCATTAAGATCTGTGAAATATGGCTTGAAAGATACTCAGAATAGATGTTTTCTCTTTGATCGCACCTTCATAAGGTCACTTAGTTAAGTTTTCTGGCAACCGGGAAGATTTCTGGCAAAAAAAAAAAAAAAAAAAAAAAAAAAAAAAAAAAAAAAAAAAAAAAAAAAAAAAAAAAAAAAAAAAAAAAAAAAAAAAAAAAAAAAAAAAAAAAAAAAAAAAAAAAAAAAAAATTACAGAGTTGCCAATAAATGGTGTGGCTGAGACTAGCACCTCACATTCAAAAGCAACTCTAACTGTAGACCAGTCTGAAAATATCATAGCAGATATAGAAATGCAAGTAAAGCCTGTGAAAACAGAAGTTAATACACTGAGGCTCAATGGATAGAATCAGTAACATTCACTCTTGCCTATTTTTTCCTGAAGCTTTTGAATGTCTATTTTTATTTGAGTTTATAGGCAATTTGTACCTGTACATGATGTATTTTAAAAATTTTATTAATTTTAATGAGAAAGAAATAACAATGACATAGTTTCAAAGCAGGTTAGTAGGATAGCCACAATAATTAATACATTGCATATTGTTTTCTTTGTAGTATTTGTTCAGAGTACAAGATGCAGACAATATATCTTGTCTAAACACTATTAGTACAAATCTTTCTTCTCATTGAAGTAAGATAAAGTGGCTATAAATATATAGTCCAATAGTCCATAACAGTGGTTTATCAGCGGAACTGGCAAGGTCAGAAACTGTTGACTTGAGCCTTTTACAGCTCAGCATATTAATATGGCTTTGCTTTTTTTACCTTATGGTTAAAATTTTCTACTGGATGGCTAAGACTAAGGTAAAGCAAGACCTACACAACAAAAAATGTAACTTTTGTATCTAACAAGGTCAGTGAGGCACCCTCAAGATTTACTCTGAAGCCATTTTACATGATGTATTTTGATTTTCCTTTCCCCCCAGTCCTGTCTCCTCCCATTTAATCCCTTTTCCCCTTCTTACTTACAAATCTTTGTTCCTGTTTTATCTTTTCCCTTCCTTCCTTTTTCCCTTCCTCCATCCTACTTCCTCTTTCCTTTGTACAATTTCTTCCAATTTCATTATACCTATTATACATTTCAGCCCCTATTTTTAGCACCAATAATGCACATAGAAAGGAGAATGACAAGAGAGAAATAAATGGTACCCCATAATTTTAAGAAGTAGAGGACTGAGTTACAAAGTGGCACCAAGGGCCAGTAAGATAGCTCAACAGATTAAGCGCCTGCTTAGGCAAGTGCAGGGACTGGGTTCAATCTCTAGTACCACATGCTACATTGGCCCCACTCCTGAGTCCACTGAGCAAGTCACCAAGACTGGACATGGTGTCATAAACCTATAATTGCTGCCCTGGGGAGGCTGAAAACAGGAGAATAACTAAGAGTCTGAGCTGCATAATGAGATCCTATACCAAAAACATTAAAGAAAATGTGTGCTGGCTAGGTAGCTCAGTGGATTAAAGCACCTGCTTAGGCAGAAACAGGGACTGGGGTTCAATCCTTGGCATGCTGTGCCAGTCCTACTCCCAGTGTGCACTGAGACAATTACTGAGACTGGGAGTGGTGGCACACTTGTGTAATCCCAGCTCTTGGGAGGCTGAAAACAGGAGAATTACTGAGTCTGATCAGTGTAGTGAGACCCTGTAGACCCTGTACTAAATACAATAAAAAAAAAAAAAAAGAAAGAAAGAAACCAAAGTTAGGATTGATAGACAGCACAGAGATGGTTTTGCCTAATTGCTTCATATTATACATGAGAATTCATGTTAAGTGAAGCAAATGTATTGTCCTTCATTATATGTTGCTATAATGAGCAAAGGTATATATTCAAAATTCTGCTTGCAAACATCCCCATTTCAGCTATACTAAATTCCACCAGCAAAGACTGAGAAAACCCAAGTTTTAACATGTGAGAAATGGAAAGAACATAGACTGGCTCAAGGAAAACCAAAAGCCTAGCTTTAAGCACTGGCAATTTATAGTCATTTGACAAAACATTCCACCTCTCTACACCCAAGTTTCAGAAACTATATATAATGTATGGCAATGGTCAAGCTGTGGTTCACAAGGGCAGACTAAGATATGAGCTTACGTTATTCCCCTCCCAGGAATCCTCTGGATCAATAATAAGCATTATAAGGGGCAGAGATAAATCCAGAATTACAATGGAAATTGAATACTTTGAAATAGCTTCATGTCAGTTAATAGAGGCTGTCACAGCCCAGAACCCATACCAAAGACAACAGTAAAGAGAAGAATTGAAGTTTTTCCTCAAGGGACTCAAGAGATCTTGAGTCCAAAATTAAAAAGTATGAGAGCTAATGCATGTTGAGAATAGCAATTAATTAAACATACACCATGGAAACAACTATACCAGATTTTCTTTTTCTCCGTGAGCTGCACATACAAAGAGAAACTAGAAGTGAACTTGGCAGGGAAAAGTTGTGTCAGCTCCCCGTAATGATAACCTAACATTTTATTCAAGAATACAAATAGAAAGTCAATGAAGGTCATGGTGGAATAAACCTGCTCATTTGATGGCATCTAGTAGGAAAACAATACCAGAAAAGAAGAAGTAAGGGTCAACATACAGACCTCAAGGTGATTCACCCAGCAGTAGGTTTTATTTTATTCATTTGTTTGTTTACGTATCGTGGAACTGGGGATTGAACTCAGGACCTTCCACTAGGCAGGTACTTGTGACCCTGAGCTATCTCCCCAGGCCCCCAGCAGTAGGTTTAAATCTCCTGGATAGCTCCCAAAACCATCAAATTGATATAATGAAGCTCAACTCCAGACACCCCAATGCCTGTCAACTTGACACCCAAACACAGCTCTTTGAACTATATTTAGTCTCTAAATAAACACAGTAATAAGAAGTGAATAATTCTGCCTAACATTATACAACTATGTTGTGTATAACTGAGAACACAATAATCCTTTCTTCAAAGTCCCAACAGTTTCAGCACTTTTCAAAAGTCAAAGTCTTTTCTGAAACTCAAGGTAAACTCTTAGCTCTGAATCTCTGTAAAAATAAAAAAGAAGCTATATAATCCCAAAGTACAGGTTAAACTTTCCCATTCCAAAAGGGGAGAATAGGAGGATAGCTAAGAATTGGATCACAGCAAAGCTAACATCAATCAGGACAAATATTAAGCCATATAGTCTTGTGGCTGGCATCCAGGCACTGGTAAGATGTTAGTTCTAGAGGGCATAAGTGGTCCCACCCCTATGGCTTTGCTTGTGTGAAGAGCTGACATAACCTCTCTCTTAGACTCATTACATTCATGGACTACAGAAAATACTGCGTGCTCCTCACATCCCAGATTTCCTCAGGTTTCCACTGCTTCCCTACCCCCACAGCTCTTGCATTATTCATGATAACAAAACCCTATCAAATGAATTACTAAGGTCTTTTATCATTCGAAACAGTAGTGAAGCCCTCTTGAATAATGTTTCAGTGGCCTTTGAGTGCCTGGATCACTAAACACAGTGAAACAAATCCCAGGGAACTCATACTACGAAGCCCCTCTTGAACTGGGAGTCCAGGGACTCACTTCTCAAATAAAGATTTACATGTTTGCAACCTTAAACCTGCAATGGGTGAGGTCTTGCTGATTACTGAGATGTCTTCAGGGCATTTTTCATCTTGCCCCTGTACAAAGTATTTGATTTCATTTGATTTAAGTATCATTTTTATCAGTATACGTTTGCTACACATAATGACAATATTTATTTTGGGGAGTTGGAATATGTGTGAGACACATTGTTAATTCATTTTATGTCTGCTTCCTCTCCTCTCCTTTCCCTCCATCTTACTTATGTCCTCCACATTCTTGTACCTATTCCCATTTTCAGAAAAATCTATCTCCGTGTTTTCTCTTATATATCTTTTATTTTGGTTTTTAACTTATTTATTCTTTAGGTTTCTTGTATAAAAGAAACTAAAGTTTCTTTTCAATAGCACTTATCTCTTCATCTACCCCATAACTTTTGATGCCAAATTTGCATGTTATTCCTTCTGGATCAAAATTTGAATTTCTCAAAATTTTCTGTTCTACTCTTTGCCTCTGATTCCCTCTATAAATCTAGCTAAAACAAACCATCAGTACTCATCCCATAGCTTGAATCTCAGGCTTCCTTGTATTGTCTTCTTCCAGATTAATTAGTCTACCACCCTTAATCTCAGTTTTCTGCAAAATGTCAGGATTTGGGAAATACAGACCTCTGCCACAGTGTATCCTTATTTCACTTACAACCTCCAGAGACTGGCTTTTACTATTCACATTGTTATCAGAATTCAATTCTGGTCTTTCAGTTCTGATTAGAATCAACCATCAAATGTTGCTTACAGCATTCCAGAAATTCTGTAGCCCATATTTCGAAAGGTTACCAAACTCCTTCTACAAACTAGTTCCAAAAGTTTTTAAGTTACATGGTCAGGTAACATCACAGCAATGCCTCCACTTTTGCTACCAGTTTTCTATATTAGCTCTATAACTGCTGGAACACAATACTCCACACCCTCCTTTGAGGCCAGGGTAGTCAAGCAATTTCATTCACAGTTCAGAGGATTCGTTCCATGGTCAGCTGGCTCCACTATAGAAACATCATGGCAGTAGAGAAAGGTGGAGGAAATCTGCTGAGAAAGCAGAGCCAAGGGAACAGCACCAGAGAAATAGGGTAGGGCCAGATATAGAACCCAAAGCCAATCCTCAGTCAGATATGCCCAGAAGTATTTTAATCTCCTAGGTGGCTCCCAAGCCAATAAAGTTGACATAACTAAACTTAACCCCCAACATAGATATACTTTAGAAAAAAGGGGAAAAAAAAAGTAAGCACAAAAAAAGTCAATAAATATTGTGGCTCAGGTGAATAGGAGTTGTATCTTGACTCTACAGCAGAGTTCAGGCTCACAAGTTGCATCACAGACTAGGTCCTCTCTCAAGGCAAGCTTGTCCAATGCATCATACATCAGTCAGTAGCCAGGAACAGCCTTGTATGAGAAGCGATCATTTCCCCTGTGAGGCAGCTTCCAGCAGACTGAGGCCAGTTCTTTGAGAAAGCAGACAACTGTGAGCTACAAGAAGCCAACACTCATTGTAACTGAAACACAACTCTAAAATGAAACAACAGCATTCATTACAAAAAGAAAAAAAAACCTAGGTAATTTGAAACATACAGTTATATAAGAAAGTTGTTTGTCCAAATATGAAGTGAAGTGCAATATATACCATAATTTTGAACAGTTAGTATTGCATATGGAAAAGTTGTCTGATTCTATGATTTTTAAGACTGTTTATTTAACTCAACCTGGAAATATGCCACCCTCTATTTAAAAATAAGCGAATCAAAAATAATTTACAATAAAAATAAATCCAAGTCTAATTATAAAGAAAAGAAAGTATGCGCAGATTTTTTTTGTCTCATGGCAAACACAAAACAAAATTTCAGGACAAAATAATAGGATAATAGAAACAGTGAATACATTATATATTGTTATATTTAGTGCAGGCTAAAAATTTCTCCACAAAATTTCTCCAATCAATGTTAACACAAATCTTCATTTTTAATTAACTAAGAGGTACTAATGATATAACTGACTTGCGTTTTTTCACTTTTCCCTATACTCCTTACCCTTTTACCCACCATAGTTCCTTTTTTCTTTTGAAAAATTAACCGGGTGTGGTGGCGCACGCCTGTAATTCCAGCACTTGGGAGGCTGAGGCAGGATGATCAGTGCGAGTTTGAGACCAGCCTGGGCTACAAAAATGAGCTCAAGGCCAGCCTGAGCTGCATAGCGAGACCCTGTCTGAAAAAGACAAAAAAAAAAAAAAAAAATTCTCCCATGTTACAATAGCTACTGTACATTTTTGGTATTTCATTTATTTATTTATTTTCATTTTTAAAGAAAATACAAATTGGAATTAAAGCAGAAAAATCACAAATGATAGAATTTCACTTAACAAAGATATATGAATTTTGTAGTATTTATTGTAATAGTGTTATCTTCCAACCAGTTCTCCATATTACCAGATATATGCATGTAAAATTGGAAGAAAGAAAAAAGAAACTAATGTATAAGAAATTAAGAAGAGAAAAAGTACAAATGATTGATAAAAGGAGATAAAACAAGTTAAGAATTATTTGCTCCTTCCCATAGATGAGCAGAAATGCACAGTACAGTTGTCCGAACCATCGCTTACATACCTTGATAAATCTCTTTGCCCCACTCCCTCTCCTGTCCTCAATTCAGTAACTCTTTCGTTTTGAATAAGTTCACTCCCTTTTCCAGTATCTATTGTACTCTTCAGATTCCATTTTTCTCTCAGGTTCTCACACTAAGGAAACAATAGGATGTTTGCACATGCAGGTCTGATTTATTTCACTTAAGAGCATGTTCTCTAGTTGCACCCATTTGCTGACAAAAGACTCAAATTTATCCTGTTCTATAGCTGAATAATAGTCCATGGTATAAAAAATACCACATCTCATTTGTACATTCTTCAGTTGATGGACCTCTGGAGTTGTCATACATTTTAGAATGTATTTACTCTTTAAGTTTCTCATGCCAGGGAGAAAATATAATATTAACACATGTGAATCTAATTTATTTCACTTATGTCTATGTACTCAAGTTGCATTCATTTACCTATAAAAGTATCTGTCTTAGTTACTTTTTACTAGTTGCTGGGACAAATACCCAACACTCAAAATGAAGGAAGGAAAGGTTTATTTAGCTCAAAGTTTGTGGAGGTTTCAGTCCAAATTCCGCTGGCCCAAGGCTAAGTGGAACAGGGCAAAAAGCATTCAGTTCATGGAGGCAGAACAGCAACAATGGCGACAGAGGCAGTCAATCAATCAGGGCAGCAGAGCAATAGAGCTAGTCTGTCTCAGTCTCTCTTTATATTACATTCAGGCTCTCCCCCTTAGGCTATGCCCATAATCCCAGAAGCACTTAAAACACATAATCCCAGGGATAATGGATCAAGTCTCAAACTCTAGATCAGTACTAAAAGACATAATCCCAGTGACTCATGAGTCAAGTCTCAATCTGTAGAAATCCCTGCCCCATGACTGCATGACACTTTGGGGGGACAACTAGACATAAACATAACAGTATCAAGCTTATCCTTCTTTATTGATGAGTAGTACCCCATTATATACTTTTAAATCCTACATCTTTTTATCCATTCCTTGACTGATAGGCATTTGGGTTGTTTCCAAGATTTTGCTATCACAAATTTTGCTGCTATAAACATGGGTGCACATATAGCACTGTGGTATGACATTTTTAATTCTTCTGAAGGAGATACCCAGAAGGAGAATAGCTAGTTGGGATGGGACCTCTAATCCTAATTTTTGGAAGAATCTCCACACTGATTTTCACCAGTCTACATGCCCACCAGCAATGGAGATTGGTTCCCTTTCCCCACAGCCCAGAAAGCATTAGTCATTGGTTGATTTTTTTTTTTTTTAATGATAATCATTCTTTCTTGGGTAAGATGGAATCTTAGTGTTGTTTTAATCTGTATTTCTCAAATGACAAATGATGTTGAACATTTTTTCAGGTATTTATTTTCCATTTGTATTTCTTCACTGGAGAAGTGTGTATTCATCTCAGATGCCTAATTTTGGATTGAGTCTTTGAATTTGAGGTATCTGATTATTTTTCAATTCTTTATATGTTCTAGATAGAAATTCTATATCTGAGGTCTATTGACTAACCTTTTTCCCACTTTGTGGGTTGTCTTTTTATTTTGTTGGTAATTTATTTTGTTATGTGAAAGCTTTTAGATAGGTGAGATCCCATTTGTTGGTTCTTTGTAATATTTCCTAAGCAGTATGGGTTTGGTTTATGAAGTCACAGTCTACACCTACCTATATTTTCAAGATTTCTACCTATTTTCTCTTCCAGTAGATTTAGTATTTTAGCTTTACTAATCATATCTTTTTAAAAATGTATTTGTTTGTTTGTTTGTTTGTTTGTTTATGTCATGGTCAGCTCAGCGTGCCCTGGGGGTGGGGCTGGCACAGCGTGTGGTGCCAGGGACCGAACCTCAATCTCTGCAGTTGCTTAAGCTTGACTAAACAGGCACTTTAGACAGCTGAGCTATCTCGCTGGCCTAACTAATCATATCACTGATCCATCTTGACTTTAGTTTAGCACATGGTGATACATAAGAGTCTAGTTTTAGTCAGCATGTGGAAAGCCAGTTTTTTCAGCACCACTTATTAAAGAGGCTATGTCTCTTCCAGTGAACAAGTTTGGCCACTTTTTCAAAGATAAAGTGGCTGAGTATGTTTATAGTTGTATTTTCATATTCTAATCTGTCTGATTGATCCTCAGGTCTTTTTTTGCATACCATGCTGATTGAATTATAGTAGCTTTGTAATATAATTTCAAGTCAAGAATTGTGATGTCTCCTGCCTTTCCTTTGTTGCCCAGTATTACCTTTGCTATTCTAGGTCTCTTCTGGTTCCAGAATTTTAAAATGCTTTTTCTAGATCTGTGAGATATGTTACTGGTATTTGGACTGAGATTGCATTAAATTTACATAGCATTTTTGACAGTATGGTTATTTTCACTATGTTGGTTCTTCCTCTCCAAGAAAAATGGATTTATTTGCATTTTCTGATATCCTCTTTGGGGGATAGGGGTATAGCTCAGTTGCACAGCACCTTCCCAGTAAGCATGAGGCCATGAGTTTGATTCCCAGTACCACAAAATTAAAAAAAAAAATGATGTTTTCTTTGGTCTCCTTTTTCAGAGTATTGTAATATTCAATATACAAATCTTTTATTTCCTTTGTTAGAGTGATTCATAGGCCTTTCTTTTTCTTTTCATTATTTTTTAATTGGAAAACATTCATTTATTTTTTAAAAAAATATATAAAATATTTTAAAAGTACATCACAACACTCACCTAGCTGATGTTAACAGAATATATAAGCTTTCATATGTTATTTGTACATGTTACATATTTTATATATTCAAATGTTTTATATTTTATTTTTTGAATGTGGACATCTTATTTTTATTTTTTATGTTTTGTATTTTTTCCATTTATTTAAAAATAATGCAAAATAGTAATAAAAAAGAAAAACTACAAGTGGTACAATATTTCACTAAATAAAATATGAATTCAACATATATAGTGTCGCATAGTGTTGTCTTCAAATTATTTATTCAGATTACCAGGTATACTTTTTCTTTTGATGCTATCTATTGTAAAGGATGTGCTTTCCTTAACTTCTCTATCAATTAGATTATTGTTTGCATATAGGAATGTTATTGATTTTTTGAGTGTTGACTTTCTATCCAACTATGCTACTAAATTTGGTTATTAATTCTAGGAGTCTCTTGTTGGAGTCTTAGAGGGTTTCTATGTAGAGTATCATGTCATCTGTGAATAATGATAATTTAACTTATCCTTTCCTGTTTATTTCATGTTGATGCTGAAAATAGTTTCCTTTGAGTTACATAAGTATAGGCACAAGACCACATTTTTACTGGGTCTTGTAAATTTACATGATGTCACATGCTTCTGGACCCAGAAAGGTAACTTAGGAAGATCACTTGAGTCCAAGTGTTCAAGTCTAGTGAGGGAAAAATAGGCCCTGTCACAAAAAAAGTTATATTCTTCTTCTTTATAGAATTAATAACTAATGGGGCCCGACGGGATGGCTCAGTGGTCTAAAGCATCTGCTTGGGAAAGCTTGGGTGGCTTCAGGGACCGTGGTTCGATCCCGGCACCACATGCTGCGCCAGCCCTGCCCTCGGGACCAGCTGAGCCGGCCATAAAAATGAGTGAATAAACAAACAAAGGTTCTGAAACAAGAAAATAAATAAATAAATAAATAAATAAATTCTTAAAAAAAAAAGAAACAAAGAATTAATAACTAATTAGTCATATACTAAATAACAGTTTCATAGTCAATAATATAAATATCATAATTTAAGAATCAACTTATAAATAAAATATCAAGACTGAATTCTACTTATAAGGCAGAGGACAAACATTAAAAATCTTAACAGCATAAAAGCAGAACTGCGAGATGTTAGGAATTAAAAAAGGAAATATTAAATAGGAAAATAAAAGAATCAAGTCTTCTTTTTTATAAATGGAGTTAATATGTATTAAAGTTAAGATACTAAGAAAAACAGATTTAAGCACTGTGAATATTACAAAACTGCGACAGTACAAAACAAATATATGACAAAGTTCAGAGATAGAAGGCAATAAAACTAAATTATTCTTTCAAAGAGATATAATAATGGATTCCACCTGTCACTAACAAATCAAAAACTGACCAACTCATATTACTTCATTTTGTGGAGATAAATATCAGAAAATGCAAAAAATCTAGAGTTAAAAATGGCCATCTCTGAAGAGTGGTATGGAAAGAGGTGCAGAATCAGTGAACTCTACTTTTTAATTTTATAACATTTCAATAATATTTGAATTTTTTGTGACATGTACTATTTTTGTTGCATTAATAAAATTAGCAGCAATGAGGATACTTTCCTGTCAGTCTCATTAAGTAATTAAGAAAATTAATTCTGATAATGTATAGAAAAGCACTTTGAAAATTTGTAAAAGATAAAAGTGCACTGTAATTAGAGGGTTGTTTCAGGCTGTTCAAACTGGGAAAGGAATGTGGCACTTTCTTTAATCAAACCTTTTTTTTTTTTTAAGGAGACAAAATCTAAATTTAAAAGGAAGCTGTCTTCAAAGTGCTGACTGAAAGTTATCTGAAGAAGTAAATGTGCTCAGAGAAAGTATTTGGAAGAATGACACCAATAAAATTTAAATAGTAAGTGTTGAGTTAGAATTACTGGGTTTCCATTAACTCCTTTCTCTAAACCAAAACACTGAAAAACTAAATAGCATCAGTATGCTATGGTCTTATGAAGCACCACAGCAAAAACATTTCTTACTAAAATATAGACTTATATCCTTACACTTGAAGTCATTTACAAATACTTTTGTAAGCGGTCTTATAACTAGCACCTAACATCTTTTAAGAATACCATGTTCTTCAGACTTCTTAAGGAGATCATTCTGGTCAATAGTCCTGCAAAAGCTTTGAAATAAAATTGTTGATTCATCCTTCTGTCTCCTTTATAAGAAGGAAATTTTTCAAAACAAAGTATCATTTTTAATACTTTGTTCTCTCTTTAGTACCTGCCTCGGAGCTTTCTGGTATGCAGCAGGTGCTTACATACAGTTTGCCAATAATTTTCTCCTGGACAGAGGAAATTATGAAAAAGCATTATAAAATGATTTTTGTATTATCTAAAGCAAGCTCTTGTTTGTTGATAACAATGAAAATCAAGAAACTATCTCTGGTCCATTTTGCCTCTGTCACCACAAGGCAGTAGAAAAGTAATCTGACCCTCCCATAAAGTTGTGTACTTGAACATTTTGGGTGGGAAAATAATGACACTGTATCTCCTTCTTGAAACTTTTTGTAAAAATGGATTGTAGCCTCCAAACAGAAGGCTTCAAATCCCACACTGCCAGTTGGAATTTACAGGACTTTAAGCAAGTTTCATAAAATTTATTTAATAATCATTGTCAGCTTCCAACAGGCATTTATGGAGAACAAGCTTATTTGTGTGCTGTGCTGGCTGTCTGCTTTCTCTGAGACTAATTTGCCAAGTGAAAATAAAAGTATCTATCTTGGAGAACTATAGTAATTATTGAAATATTCTAAGCAACGTTTCAAGCACATACTTAATTTCTATTAAAACATTGTTGCTGCATTTTTGAAGCAGAGTGTACGTAGTACAGGCTGGCTTTGAATTCAGTATGCATCTCAGGTTGGTCTCATACAGCAATCTTCCTGTATCAGCTTCCAGAGTGCTGGGAATTATAGGCGTGTGCCACTATGCCTCACTTGTTGCTGTTATGAACATGCTTGTGTTATTACTGAGTGACCACTATGCTCAGTCACTGCCTACAGAGCTGGGTCAAAACAGATAAAAGCAAAACAAAGAGCTCACAGTCTAGCAGTTGACATAAACAAACTACTTGTCTACTTTGGTCATCGGTCTCCTTCCAAGAGCTCCATGAACAAATTCAACTAAAAAAAAAAAAAAAAAAAGTATCTTTATTGAGCTAATGTTTCCCTCCTAGATATTTACTAGTCTACTGGCCAGTAAGAAAGGATACATATGATGAGAGATTGAATTACAGAAGTTCTTGTTCTGAACTATTAATGAAACATCTCCCCTAAGCAAAAAGATGTAATGAAATTTTTAAAAAGAAGAAAAAGAGGATAAAAAGACAAGAAGGCAGGAAGGCAGGAAGGAGGGTAGAGGAAAGGAGGGAGAGTGGGGAAGAGAAGGAAGGAGGAAAGAAAGGAACACAGGTAGTGGAGTGCTTATTAATCTCTGTCCCTTCACACTGGCTAGGGTGTGCAACCATAGACTACTAAATGATTATTGGTTACGTGGTCAACATTAGTCAATACAAAAGACTGAGTCATGGGAAACAGTTCAGAAAGCACTGATAAAGGAAGCGTTGGTCTCCATGATCCACAGTGAAAACTGCATGGAAATCTAAGTCATGACTTAACTATAGGCATAGGACTCTGGTGCTACCAATACCCCCACACTTTTTCCAAGTAAATGGGCTAGAAGTAAGTTTTTAGTTAACCCATCAGGTTTTCTCATTTTTTGACTGACGCATAATATTATACATAGTTATAGGATAAAAATGGGATGTTTCAACACAAGATGCAGTGTAATGATCAAATCAGGATAATTAGCATGCCCACCAACTTAAACATTTATCATTTCTTCCTTCATAAGAATATTTAAAATTCTTCCTTTCAGCTTTGTTGAACTATACATTAGGTCTTTGCTAAGTATAGTCATCTAACTGTGCAATGGAATAACTAAATTTCTTCCAATTTAACTGTAATGTGCCCATTAAAGAACTTTTACCTCTTTCCCCCAACTTTCAGTATTTTTAGTTTTTTGGGGTTCTCCATACAGCTTTCCAAAATGATTGCAAATAACTTGTAGTGCTAACAACAGTGTCCATTTCTTCTGCATCCTCACCAATGCTTGTTATCTTTCATCTTTTGTACAGTAGCCATTAGACATGTGAAATGATAACTCATGATTATAATTAGCATTTTCTGATGATTAGAGTCAAAGTCATTTTTCATGTATCTGTTTATCATTTGTAGGGCCATAAAAAAATTCACTCAAATATTTTGTCTTTTTTTTTTTCCTGGATTTTCTGACACAGGATCTCACTATATAGTCAAGGTTGACCTCGAAGTCTTCCTGCCTCAGCCTTTAGAGTGCACCAGCGACCACACCTAGCTTCTTCGCCCATTATTAAATTAGGTTGTTACTTGCTATTCAATAGTTAGAATTTTTTGCATGTTTTAAATGTCAGTCCCTTATCAGCTAAAGGGTAGAATCCCCTGCCTTTTGGGTACCACAATCTCCACATTCCTTAGCATGCATGACATTTTCCTACTAGGATTGCCTCAGTTCTACACTTTTTCTGATTGCGTGATAAACATTTCTATTTGCTTTCTTATCATTTTCTTGAGCTCACTTTGTTCTTTCAAATGAAGAATATATCACAAAAAACAATGAAATTATTTCATTTTATAGCTAAATTTAATTTTTTATATTATACATGTTTTGTATTCAGAATATTTTTTATTTCAGGGAAAGAAATATATAAAGACTATGAGAAATTTTATGTGTAAAAGTGTGTGATTCCATAAATTACCAAATGTGGAACAGAACACCCTTACTCTTGAGTTCATTTCAGAGCCCACCCTGGCACTGAACATGGTCACATTCTCTGAGTCTCCACTTGGCAGTCTTTGTTCAGATCCTGCTCACAGAGCAGGGCCAATGTCTCGATTTCCCAGCCCCCCACTGATTGAACAACAAGGATCATTTTTCCTGGCCCTGTAATGATTTTGCAGCAAAGGATAGAATTGATTTCAAGGCTATGACTCAGGGCTTGGTTAAATATTGGCCAAGAAGTGGGTGTAAACAGCCGCTAGCACTCAGGAGATTTCTGTACTTTGTGAACAGCTAAAAATACTCACTTAACCAATTATGTTAATTTAAAGAAAACATCTAAGTATTTGACTACGTAGAGCTTTCGTCTCAGGAATCTTTAAGAGATTAAAGAGTTTGCTATATCAACACTCTTTATTTGGCTATTTTGTGGGGAACAAAGTAGGCTGCTAGGTTTTTCTACGCAAGCCCACTGCGTATTACTATTTGGGGGAAAGAGAGAGAAAACAAAATAAGCATAAAGATTGACTCATGTATTTAAGGAATTTGTAGTTGGAAACAGCTTGCCCACTAAGCAAGGTGGCCTAGGGGTACAGACCAGGTGGATGGGACCCCTGGGCTCAAGAATGAAGATGATGAGTGCCATGGTGCAAGAGGGGACATTCTGGTGGAAAAGGGACCTCATCCCAGCTGGTATGTTAGCATCATTGGTTGTTGCCAGGCCACTCCCATACTTATGTAGTTAATTATTTCTTCATTCTTATTCATCTTTATATTCTACTTTTCACTCTTCTTGCCCCTTATTTTGTGTATCTTTTTAAAAATGTGTGCTGTTGTTTTATATCCATGTATTTTTACTTAAGAGGTATTGTGGGGACAAGAAGATAGTTCAGGGGTGCGAGTACCTGCCTGGTAAGTGCAAGGTCCTGAGTTCGATCCCCAGTTCTGCAAAAAAAAGAACATCAGGGTACCTCACTAGGGCCCCCCCTTCAATTCCCCTCTTGGACAGAAGCTTTCTTTCCCAATAAATATTCTATTCTAAACCTAAAAAAAGAGAAGTACTGTGTTAAGGATTGCATATTATTTCTTATTTTTTCTCAGCATCATATTTTAAAACCAATCCATGTTGATTCATCTCCCAGTTGTCAACGCCTGGGTGGCTTACAGATTAACACAGATATTACCACAGAGAACATTTCCATGTATGTTCTTTAATAGACTTATGGAAAAATTTTGATGCAATATACCTGGAAGAATAGTGACTGTGGTTTAGGTAAGGTCATTCATTATATATCTCAGTCATCCAGAACACCCTATTAATTGTTAATAGCATTCATCATTGACATCAAGTTAGATCTCATCTAGTCTACACTGCCTAATGGACTAAATACAGTTTGCGTTTCAGCAGAAATTATCATAGTTGGTTGCAAATTAAAATCACTTAAAGAGCTTTAAAAATATGTTATTGCCTGTTTTCCACTCAGGTTCTGATATAATTGGTCTGAGTAAGGCCCACAGACTAGGATTTTAAAAGCTCCCAAGAATCCTAAAGAGTGCTCAAAGTTGAGAACCTGTGCTCTACAGTGTGATTTTTACCAAGAATCTCCTCTTCCACATGCAAAATTCTCATACACCCACACCCTTAACAATACTTGAAATGATCCAGTTGAAAACACTTAATAAAATTTAGCACTCTAAACATTTGACTTTACTGCAAGTTGTTCAGTTGCTCTTGCCAAGACTTTAGTGATTCATTCTGATTTAAGATACTGCTTACCTGTGAGATATTTCACATTAGCATTGATTCTATTCTAGAAAGAAGTGGTAGTTTGGTGCAAAGTAGATGGACCTTTCGAAACACTTCAGTTTTCATTGGAAACTAAATGTTGAACATTATTCTTTTTTTTTTCTCTGTATTTAGGGCAGGGTCTACAGGGTGTTCAGAGTCTCTCTGCATAGGTTGGACTCATAGTGATTCTCCTGTTTACAGCTTCCCAAGTGCTGCGATTGCAGGTACACGCCATCATGCCCAGTCTCAATCGTCCTCTCAATGCTCCTTATAGGTGGGGCCTGCACTGCACACTAGGGATTGAACCCTGGCTGCTGGGTTCTGCCTAAGCAGGCGCTTTAGTCTTCTGGGCTGTCAGGCTGACTTTGAATATAATTCTTCACACTGAGCATTTTCCCACTCCTAGAAAACATACTTGGCTCACTCCTAGTCTACCTTAACCCCAAGGTTGGAGATGGCTCAAAGGGAGAAGAAGAAGGTTTGCATGCTTGTATCATTTCCTGGTCCTGCCAGATAAGTGCTCAAGTTAAGAAGTAATGGAAGCTAGAGTTTATTAAAAAGCTTATTATTCAAAAGCAAAATACAAAGGTAGATGTCATTGTATGTGACTATAACCACCTCAGCTACTTGGGAGATTGAAACAAGAAGATCACAAATTGAAGGCCAGCCTGGGCAACTTAGAGTAATACCCTTTCTCACAATGAAAAACAGAAAGTGTAGGGGATATAAGTCAATGGTAGAGCTTGGTTCACTTCAAAGTTTGTGTTAACACATAAACACATTCACATGCATGCATATATAAAATATAGCCCATTTAACTTATATTCAGTAAAAACTATGAAAATTTGCAAGAAAATAAGAAAGTCAAACTGTATCAAATTATTTTGGATTACCATAACACCTTCAAAAGAAAATTTCAGAGGGCCAGTGAGATAGCGCAGCAGATTAAAGAACCTGATTTGGCAGATGCAGGAACCGGCCTATGATCCTTGGCCCCATCCTTGAAGGTACACTGAGACAGAACTGAGACTGGGTGTGGTGGTGCATGCCTGTAAGCCTAGCCCTTGGGAGGCTGAAAACAGGAGAATCACCATGAGTCCAATCTGTGTAATGAGACTCTGTAGACCCTGTACGAAATACATAAAAGAAAAAGAACACTGAAACCACTTTAGGAGACAGTCTTTCTAAATTAATTACAGACTGCCTTCTAAGAACAAATTGAATTGAATTGATTCTTCTTTGCAAATAACTCATTATTGTCACTCTGCACATCGATGCAATGAGTTTACTGTGCAAAGCTGATCAAGGCCTATCAACCACTTTGCTTTTTATCTTCATACCCCCAGAGTACTACAACTGGAACTTCTAGTTGTACTTTAAATATTTCTGAGTACTTCCAGACCATCAGGACTCTAGCCATTTTTCTTACTATGCCTGGTCAGCCTGCCTGAAATAGCCCAAACTGAATGCCTTCCCTACTGCCATCCACATGGTTGTCTCTGTTGAGCAGGAGGATGTTCAGCATGCACAGAAAGAGGGTCATACTGAAGACCTAAGTGGATTTTCAATAAACAGAGGCACTTTGCTATATAATTTTTGGCCACTCATAGATTCTTGCTGACTTGTCATTTGGTGCTCAGCTATATTTTCAAGTGACGAGAATTCCAGTTAGTTTGTAGGTAACAAAACTTAATAAGAAATCTTTAGGTATGAGTAATAGGTATCATCACTGAGAAAATGTTTTCTCACTGAGAATTCTCTCTCTCTCTCTCTCTCTCTCTCTCTCTCTCTCTCTCTCTCTCTCTCTCTCTCTCTCTTTGGTGGTGGGGAAGAGTCTACACAGTGTTCAGGGCTTCACTACTAGGTTGGACTAGTAGTGATATAACTGTTTACAGCCTCCCAAGAGCTCGGATTACAGGTACACTCCACCGTCTCCAGTCTCAATTGTCATCTCAGTTCACCCCAGGGGCAGGCTAGCACAACAGGCCCCGGGGATCAAACCCCCACCCCCTGCACCTGCTTGTAGATGCTTTAATCCACTGAGCTATTTGGCTGGCCCTTTACTGATAATTCTTGATAAGGTTATTTGTTTTTTGAAATCTCTTTTTAAAATAAAGTGCTTATATACTGCTCTCTCCATCTGCAAGATCTTCTTCTTCTTCTTCTTCTTCTTCTTCTTCTTCTTCTTCTTCTTCTTCTTCTTCTTCTTCTTCTTCTTCTTCTTCTTCTTCTTCTTCTTCTTCTTCTTTGTCTTTTTTGAGACAGTGTCTCACAATGCAGTTCAGGCTGGCCTTGAGCTCACCTTTTGTATCCCAAGCTGGTCTTGAACTCACACTGATCCCCCTGCCTCAGCCTCCCAAGTGCTGGGACTACAGGGGTGCACTACCATGCCCGGCCAAGATATTTTTCTTCTTTGACTGGCAAACTTCTACCTAATTTTAAAGACCTAAGCCTAAATTCCACACTTTTGTGAACTCTTCCCTGAACTCACTGGAAAAATATTCTTTTGAACCCTTCATACTCTCAATGACTTAAAGTATCTAAGCAAATAAACTATGAGTTATTAGAGAGCAGGACACCCTGCTCATCCTTGAACATCCTGAACTTGATGCAGGAACTGACATCTAGTACTCTAAATTTTGTAAATAAAAGTCTATACAGTAAAAAAAAATTGCATTGCAAATAACTTGTTCCATGAGTGTCAGGCAAGATGAGGAAACAGTTCAAATAAATTTTAACTTGATAAACTAGTAATGTCCTGCCATACAAATAGTGTGTGATGCAGGGCATTATGTGATAACAATTGGATCAATGGTCCTTCTGTCTCTCTGTCTCTGTCTCTCCATGTTTCCCTCTCTCTCTTCCTCTCCCTGTCCCTCTCTCTCTCCTTCCTGTCCCTCTCTGTCTCCCTGTCCCTGTCCCTCTCCCTCTCCCTCTCCTTTTTCTTCTCCCTCTCCAGGATTATGTGAGGTCATTTCCTAACATCAAGGCACGGAGAAGATCTTGTTTGTAGAGGATCAGGACAAAAAGGTAGAAAAATTGTTCACTTCAAATGATACTGAGGGAAAAAATGAGATTAAAGAAATGTGTAAAATGTGGGTAACTGCAAAACTTTGTAGTAAAGCACCACCTGAATAAGGCTGTAGTAGTGCAAACAATGAAGCTGTTTAACAATAAAATGTTACATTTCCACAAAATCCTCAAAAGGATACGAAAGCAAGAGTCATTGTGCACAGATTTCTTATTTAAGCTGCATAGAAAGAAAAAAGATTTCAGTGAGTCAGTAGATAGCAGTCATTCCATTAGTGAGAGTGAAAGTTCTACATAAAACTCTTCATGTAACTCTTTTCTGTCTTCTCTATCTCACACTAGACACAAAGGTTTTCAAAAGTAAATACAAGTAAATTTGTTTATATTTCTTTATGTTTGGTATTTTCTTTATTACATTGTATTACATTACAGTATCATAATCATTTTTCTATGAGTATTTTGATATTGTGAAATGCATCACCTGAGTTCCCATTATCTCTTATGGGGAAAATCACCTTTTTTGTTTTATTTTTGTGGGTTTTTTAATTTTA
>PVJA010014184.1:0-40364 GCA_004027025.1 Myocastor coypus
TTTTTTTTTTTCAAGTTTCAATTTTTTATTGTTTAAATTTAACAATGGTTATATTACATATTTTCATCATCAGATCAGTTTCACCCCCTTAATACAATATTGAAGACAGAGGACTCAGCTTTCTACTACAAGGGACCCACAAGAGGCTTCTCACATCTATCCAGCTAAGCAGCTGCAGAGGCTCTGGGTCTAGTCCCATGTTGTATCAGAGGTTTTCCTCAGGTACAGTGTCCATTATGGTTTATGTCTAGTTGTCCCCCCAAAGCCTCATGCAATCACGGGGCAGGGACTTCTAGAGTTTGAAACTTAATCCATGATCCCTGGGATTGTGTTTTAGTACTGATGGGGTTATTGGTCTGAGTACGGCAGGGATTATGGGTGTGGCCTAAAGTGGACAGGCTGAGGCAGAGAGCCTCAGAGACAGACACATGCTGTTGCTCTGCTGCCCTGGTTGGCTGGTTGCCCCCATCACCATTTTTGTTGCTGTTCCGCCACCATGAACTGCTGGCCTCTGCATTGTGCCTCTCTGCCTTGGATCCACCCGAGTATGGACTGAAACCTCCAGTAACTGTGAGCTAAATAAATCTTTTCTTCCTTCACTTTGGGTGTTGGGTATTTGTCCTAGCAATGAGTAAAAAGTAACTAAGATAGTGTCATCTGTATCTGACTGCTCTTTATCATTATCAGGTATGAGGGACCAAGAAACTACCCATGTAGGAAAACAAACACAACCCAAAGGCCAACCCCCAAGAAGAAGCCATCTATAGCACCCTGCCATCAGAAGGCCTCATCCATAAGCTTTTTCAAATGAATCAAATTAATGAAAATATCCTGCTGGTTCTAGACAGGAGAATCAGATCTCACACAAAGGCTTCAGATTTCCCCACAGCTATAAGACAATCAAACTTCCAAGGGGCAGTGCCTTCACACTTTCTATGTGATTCTCAATCTAGGCCTGCACACCTAGACAAGCCACCAATGGAACACACATGGAAACTGATGTCATGGTTGCAAATTTATCTCCCATGTAACTTTTCTTCACAAAGCAGGATGTGATGCATCAAAATAAGGGAGCAAACTGAAAATAAAGAAGACATGGGATCCAAGAAAGCAGTTAAACTGGGACTAAAGGCACATGCCTATGGTTATCCTAGCACTTTGGCAGGAAAATCACAAGTCAAGTGTGGCCTAGGCAACTAATGACTTAGCAAAACCCTGTGTCAAATAAATTTTAAAAGGGCTATGATATAGCTCAGCACATAGGCCCCAGATTCAATTCTTAGTACTGGAGAAACAAAACAAAAGTAGGTTAAAGCCAGATATGGTAGCTGTAATCTCAAAGTTCAGGAGGCTCACAAGGGATGATCACAGCAAGTTCAAGGCCAGCCTGGGTCACATAGTGATTTTATTTATTTATTTATTTATTGTCTTTTTGAGACAGGGTCTCGCTATGCAGTTGAAGCTGGCCTTGAGCTCACTTCTGTAGCCCAGGCTGGTCTCGAACTCGCACCGATCCTCCTGCCTCAGCCTCCCGAGTGCTGGGATTACAGGCGTGCGCCACCACGCCCGGCTCACATAGTGATTTTAAAGCAAAGTTTGAACTACATAGTGAGATCCTGTCTCAAAAAAAAAAACAAAAATCAAACAAAAAAGGTTAAAGGAAGGTCCTAGAATCTCTGAAGCACACTGAAGCAACCAGCCAAAATTTGAGGATCAAAAGTGGGTAAGATCATAATACAAAATACAAGAAAGAGGGGCCCGGCAGGATGGCTCAGTGGCCTAAAGCCCCTGCTTGGGAAAGCTTGGGCGGCTTCAGGGATCCCCGGCACCACATACTGCGCCAGCCCTGCCCTCGGGGTGGGCTGAGCCGGCCATGAAAATGAGTGAATAAACAAACAAAGGTTCTGAAACAAGAAAAAAAAAATACAAGAAAGATGGAAAGATAGAACAAGGGGAAATGCGAGGCAGTGATGGGACACTGAAAGGTCAGCAGCCAGAGAAAAATAACCCTCATCCTCAAATAGAAGGTCAAAACGTAAGGACTAAAACTGAGAAATAAAATACCAACATAAGCATGTCAGAACATTAGCAGAAAAATATCAAACTAAGACCTGAAGGGGCAGAGGAGATGTGTCAGGGACACAAGTGCCTGTCTGGGAAGTGCAAGGTCCAGAGTTTGATCCCTGGTTCTGCTAAAAAAACAAAAACAAAAACACAACCAAGAGGACAACAATATGCAGTGTCTCAACTACTGCGAATGTGCTACTAACATGTTTTGAAACTCTCATATTGTTCTCTTACTAAAAGTAATAAAAATTAAAACTAAAAAAAAAAAAAAAAAGCCGGGCGTGGTGGCTCACGCCTGTAATCCCAGCACTTGGGAGGCTGAGGCAGGAGGATCGGTGCGAGTTCGAGACCAGCCTGGGCTACAAAAGTGAGCTCAAGGCCAGCCTCAACTGCATAGGGAGACCCTGTCTCAAAAAAAAAAAAAAACAACACAAGAACTGAAAGTTGGTGTCTCTATGATGGGGGACATAAGGTAGGTGCTTTTCTAAACATGGAAGCAGCACCATGTGTATGTAGCCTTTAATTAGGACCATGTTTAACTTTAATTAAAAACTGAAAGTATAGAGAATACAGGAATGAAAAAAGTATGACCTTTGATAGAAGTTAATACTACTAAATACCATATGTCAAACACAGATTTCATCTTTCAAACTATAGTAATAAAAAATAAAAATACAGTAAAAGCAGAATAAATTATTGTTTTCAATTGGTTAATACCTTCTGATTCTCTTCCACTTCATTTCTAAGCTCTGAATTCACAGCTGTTTTTGTTATTGCTCTATGGGATAAAAATAATTATCAATGTATCACCTAACATTTGATACTGTTTTCAATATTCCTACTTTTGAAAGTATGAAACAAATTGTTCAATAAAAGGCAAAAAACTTGAATAGACAAAACCTCCAACGTTTACAGTTGCTGTACATACTTTTCCTTACTACATAACAACAAAATAGTAGGATAAGAGTATTTTAAAGTAAGCACAATTGTTTCTAAGTTCATAATTGACTATAACACCCTACTGTTGTGTCTGAACTCTAATGCTCAAAGATAAACGGTATGTTAGATAAACTAAGATAGCAAACTTTCATCCTCTTTAAGCACTGGACGAATCCTTGTGTATATACAGAATACAACAGAAAAACAATTCTAAGATAAGACTTATAAATTATAGGATTAAAAAATTTATTTACAGGGCCCGGCGGGATGGCTCAGTGGTCTAAAGCGCCTGCTTGGGAAAGCTTGGGCGGCTTCAGAGGCTGAGGTTCAATCCCCGGCACCACATGCTGCGCCAGCCCTGCCCTCGGGGTGGGCTGAGCCAGCCATAAAAATGAGTGAATAAACAAACAAAGGTTCTGAAACAAGAAAAAAATAAATAAAATTTTTTTTTAAATTTATTTATAAAACATTGCACATCAGAGGTCAAAACACTTTGTTCAATGAGTCCAGAAAAAGATTGGCAATGGTGTATATCAGCAATCTGGCTTCTGAGACAATTCCATCTTGCATGTACAAGATATAAAGGAAAAATTACAGGAAGCAATGTTAAAAAAAAAATTCAAAATCCTACTCCATTACTATGAATAAGTCACTTAGCCTGTCTGGCTCTATTTCTTTCTTTCTTTTTTCTTTTTTTTTTTTTTCTGTCTTTTTGAGACAGGGTCTCCCTATGTAGTTCAGGCTAGCCTTGAGCTCACTTCTGTAGCCCAGGCTGGTCTCGAACTCACATCAATCCTCCTGCCTTAGCCTCCCAAGTGCTGGGATTACAGGCATGCGCCACCATGCCCAGCCCTAGCTCTGTTTCTTAAGCAGCAGTAATAACATGAGTAATGGTGACAAAACTTTCAATTGTATTCTCCTACTTACATCATTTGGGAAGTAAGCAAGAAGATAACTAAGTACGTTAAGCAGAAGAATGTATCAAAGTCTTACTTTATATTACCTGGCTTTGGTGGGAAAATTCTGACTGAGGTCCTTCATAACCACCAAAGCTAACTCAGCAGGAGCAGCTAAAATTCGGGCAGCAGTCTGAAAACTGAGATCTGCAACAATGCCAAGTGGAAGTTGAAGGGTATTAATCCAAAGCAGTGAAAACGAGAAAACATTCAGACTTACTTCCCACTACGCTCTTGGTAATAAATAGTGCCTTAGCATGTAACCATTCTATAAAGAGTTCATGGTCTAGTTTCAGGTTCATTCACTTCATGGTTCCATACTATTCAGTGAGACATGCCTGATCTACTCAGACAAACAAACATTTAGCAAAGGCTAAATGGAGCCCAAACTTTTACTTCTTCTCAATTTAAAATATACCACAAGCCAGGTATGATAGCACACACCTATAATCCCAGCACTTGAGAAGCAGGAGTTCAAGAACAGCCTGGGCTACATAGTAAGTTTAAGGCTGGCCTGAACTATATAGCAAGACACTGTCTTGAAAAATAAAGTATCAAAACATAGCTTAAGAGCCGGTGAGATAGCTCAGCAGACTAAAGCGCCTGATTAAGCAAATTTAGGCAAGGACAGGGACCATGGTTTGGTTCCCAACACCACTAGCTGCACCAGCCCCACTCCCAGGGTGGACTGAGACAGCCACAACATCTGGGCATAGTGGCGTATGCCTGTAATCCCAGGGCTTGGGAGGCTGAAAACAAAAGGACCACCATGAATCTGAGCTAAATATAAAGACCCTATAACAGCAAAACAGATTGAAAAAAAATCATAGGTTAAGGCATTTAGCAATTATGATGGAAAAATTTTGGTAAATGGGCCTTTGGAACAGAAAGGTAACCATAATTCTACCTCTTATCTCCCTTACACACCCTACAGATACACCATTTAAGAAACTTATACATATAGAAGCACAAAACTAGATATGTATTTGACCACAGACAGAAAGTTCTGGTACACATTTATATGTGCTACTTTTTCCTAACATTAATTGTCTTCTAAAGTACTTGCTTCTTTTCTTCTGTGAATAATCATAATCGCCGGGTGTGGTGGCGCACGCCTGTAATCCCAGCACTCGGGAGGCTGAGGCAGGAGGATCGGTGTGAGTTCGAGACCAGCCTGAGCTACAAAAGTGAGCTCAAGGCCAGCCTGAACTGCATAGCAAGACCCTGTCTCAAAAAAAGACAAAAAAAAAAAATCATAATCACTGCATCTTTAAAATCTGTGGTACTCATAATCATGATAATATATCCAGTTAAATTTGAATTCAGCATATTTTAATACTACAAAATTTATCAAAAAAAAGTAGGTACAGTGGTTGATACAATGTGTCAACTTGGCTGAATGACTCAGCAGCCGGGTTCCCTGTTGGTGGGAGCCCCACTCTAGGGTACAATTGGTTCCTCCCTGGAGCATGACCAGGGCCTGCCTAGGATATGATTGGCTTTCTCCCTAGAGTGGGATCAATGGCCCATCCTGGGATATGATTGGTTCCACCCTAGGGCACAATGGGCCCACATCAGAATGACTGAGCACAAAGAGATTTTTTAAAGGGCTGAGGAAGGAGTGTAGACTTCACTTTGTCGGAGAAGCTTCAGTCTTCACATTCAGCCTGGACTTCATCATCTGGCTTGCAGCGCAAACTCTTCGGCCTCTAGCTTGGATCTTTCACCATCTGTCACAGACTCTTCAGCGTCCATTACAGACACTTCAGTCTTCCATCACAGACCCATCAGCCAACAGGTAGAGACTTACATGGAGTGCTACAGTGAAGTCCACACCACGGGACTGAATCCTTCAGTCCGGAGCGTGCAGACACCCTCTGCACGCTTTCTCATCTGACTGTAACTATTATAAGACAATTTTATAATTCCTTATAGGTTGTATGTTGTATATTTTGTGTTAATATTTATTCCTTATATCTGTTCTGTTCCTCTATGTAAAACCCTGACCAATACAGTAGGCCAATGATTTTTCTACATTTTCATTACCTTGTAACTGCCAGACTTTCAAAGGTGCCATTTCATTGGTGCTCTCTACAAGGTGCTTTCTGAGTTCTTTCAATTGTCCAGATAGCTCAGGGTATAGGTCTCTGAAAGAAGGAAAATCAGTCCTTTAAACTGTCTCTTCTAGCAACACACTTAGGCAGAAGAGAGCTCCAACTTTATCTTCGTCTTTCAGGACTGGCAAGATAGCTCAGCGGTCTAAAGCATTTGCTTAGGCAAGCTTACACAGGTGCAGTGGACCACAGTTTGATCCTCAGTTCTACATGCCTTGCCAGTGCCACTCTCAGAGCAGGGTGAACCAGCCAAAAAAAAATTCAATGATTTTCTCTCTAAATCCTAAGAAAATGTCTATAAGGCCCCAAAAAATTAGTACAGTAATTTTCCTCTACGAATAAATTAATACAGATATTGCAAATTAGCTCAACCAATATAAACTCTGTGTATCAAAAGATAAATCACAGGGCCGGCAAGATAGCTCAGCAGTCTAAAGTGCCTGCTTAGACAAGCTTAAGCAACCACAGGGACCATGGTTCGATGCCCGGCACCACATGCTGCACCAGCTCCACCCCTAGGGCAGGCTGAGCAAGTCATAACATAAATAAATAAAGTTTAAAAAAACAATTTTAAAAAAAACTGGAAAAAAAATCAGCCTTATTTAAAAAAATAAATAAATAAAAGTCCATAATAGAAAATTTAGAAAAATGATAAATAGTATTGATTTCTCTGCTTCCACATGAAAGATTGCAACTATCAATGACACAGTACATAAGGATATATTTATAACATCCAACTCAACTGCATCAGAAATAGGTTATATAAGTCTTGTGAACTAATAACATATCAGCATTATTTATTGGATTAATGACCATTTTGTTAATAAAAAAAATTTAAAAAAAAAGGACCATTTTGTTGATAATAAATGCCCAAAATGTTGAACTTAAACCAAAGACTTGTTCATGTTAATGCAAACTGGGGATGAAGGAATTTAAAATCTGTTATTCCTACTAGTTCCTAAAGAACATACACCAAAGTGTTTTGAGAACTTCATCTGAACCTACCTTAAAGCATTATACACAGTTGTTATGATGTAGTTACAGTGCACAGTTATTGGGCCTATTTCTTGATCTTACACAGTATTCATAAACCTCTTGAGAAAAAGAAGCTCATATTGATTACTGGAGAAGAACTATACATGCAAGCACATAGTCTTTTAAAGAGATAACTCAAGACTGGGCATGGTGGTGCGCACCTGTAATCCCAGCTCTTTGAAGGCTGTAAACAGGTAAATCACTATGAGTCTGATCTAGTAGTGAGACCCTGAACATGCTATAGGCCCTTCCCTAAAAATACAAAATAAAAAAATAGATAACTGAATACCATAAGAAATATTTTCCCCTTTTATATGCTTATAGCAAACATATGTTCTAACTGTAGTTCTATAGAAAGTATGCTTTTATTACTTCATAACTTTAATTAATAGAAATTGTCTTAAATGTGTAACTATTTACATTTAGGTAAGCATATATATACTGTGCAACTCTTGTTTTAAAGTTTTTTTAAAAAGATGTATCACTAAAATAGTGATTCTTTACTGGGGGGTAAAAAGACTAACAGTGGGTATGGGTGAGACCTGAAGTTCACCTGTAGTGTTTTACTGACTTGTTTTGTTTTTAAGTAAAAACAAACCTTGGTCAGGTGTGATAGTACATGTTTATAGTTTCAATACTAGGGAGGCCAAGGCAGGAGAATCTCTACAAGGTCAAGGTTAGCCTAGGCTACACAGCAATTTCAAAGACAATCTGAACTGCATAACAAAACCCTATCTCAAAAGACAAAAAAAAGAGGAGGGAGAAGGGGGGGGGATATGACACGGAGACTTGATAAACATTCCTTTAGGACAGCACAGCAGGGGTACCAACAGTTTATTATGGGTATTGAGCATATGGGTCTATGTTATTCTCCATATTTTTCTTTTTTTTTTTTTTTTTTTTTTTTTTTTTTTTTTTTTTTTTTGTCTTTTTGAGACAGGGTCTCACTATGCAGGTCAGGCTGGCCTTGCTCACTTTTGTAGCCCAGGCTGGTCTCAAACTCACACCAATCCTCCTGCCTCAGCCTCCCAAGTGCTGGGATTACAGGCATGTGCCACCACGCCTGGCTTTTCATAGATATTTTTAAAATCCAAAATTAAAACTAAAGCAAAGCAATTGTTGCCAGTCCCAAGAAGAATTTCTTCAAACTTACATGGTTATTAATCCTTTAATCACATGAACATAATGTAGGCTAACCACAGTCATAAGGTTTCATCTTGAAAGACAGTGTAGTTACCAGAGTGTTACCAGAGAATGAAATATCTAACATCTAGGTCAACCAATCAGATGGCAGAGAGATGAGTTCTGTGCAACTGTAGCCAACACATATTCAATCAGATCCCTCACTTTCCAAAAAACCCAGTTATCACAACAGTTTTCCTTAATAAAACATCCAAAATTATTATCTTGGATAGCTAAATATTCTGAATGCCAAAAAGCAAAATATTTCAATATTATACACCATGTAATCACACCGAAAATCCATAAAATCATTGATCAAAAAACCTTATAAACTTGAATGCAAAAAGAGATTCTGAAAATGTAGACTGAACAAAGGTACTCCCTGGTCACACAGTAATGAGGCCAAAGAGAATGAGCAGGTATGTGGGGTGAGGTCAGCACAATGGGAGGCCAAGCCACAGGATGGCAAGTTGGAGCTTGTCAGGCATTCAGCAATTTAGCAAGACCCGCTCTCAAAATTTTAAAAATAAAATGTTAAAGATGTAATTCACTGGGAAGGCCATTGGTTCAATCCCCAGTACTGTCAATAGGTAAATATATAAAATAGAATCTGCTAAGAGGAAATGTACACATGCATAGAACTAATTCAGTGTGTCCATAGCAATTCAAACTTAAACTGAAACATCCCTTAAGTACCAATCTGCTTAAATGATCTTATTCAGCCAAATGTCAAGGATGAAGTATATAAAACTAAGCCAATGGGCTAGGGAGATAGCTCAGTAGAATAAGCACTTGCCTGGCAAGCACAAAGCCTGGTTCAATCCCTGGTTCCAGAAACTGAGACAAGCACATACTCTTTTTTTTTTTTTTTTTTGTCTTTTTGAGACAGGGTCTCACTATGCAGTTCAGGCTGGCCTTGAGCTCACTTTTGTAGCCCAGGCTAGTCTTGAACTCGCACTGATCCTCCTGCCTCAGCCTCCCGAGTGCTGGGATTACAGGGGTGCGCCACCACGCCCAGCTAATACTCTTTATACATGAAGATATTCTATTTAAAATAAAATAGGTGGGCAATCTGTCTGTGTTAGTTCAGGCTCGTCCAACACTCTCTTGAGAACAAATTTTGTGTAGACACAGAATCCTTTCTAGACAGTTCTTGATTGAAAAAGTCTTTTCTCACACTGAGATACTATCTTTGTTCTAAAATGTCTCTCCATTAGGCTGACTCCCCACCCTTGCACCTAAGGCTACCCCAGCATTTTTAAATTGAGAATAATTTAAACCCTTTTAGATAAAGTCTTGGTCAACCCTCCTTTTGTCTCTCAAGACTACACAGAATCTACTCCCTGAGGCACAGGGTCTGAACTGTATTCATACAGCAGAGTTTGCGGTCTCAATCTCTAGTTTCTTTTGAACGTGATTTAGCTTTCTAATTACCTCTCAGTAGATTCTCACTATTAAATCTAAATAGTCTTTTAAAAGTTAGTTCTGCTCCCATCTGTATTCTAGATCCCATTTATTAAACTGACATGTCCCTTAAGCCCACATTAGCTTTGAGAGCATCTATAACCCAGTATTGATTTCTAAAGATTTGACTGTCATCTAATACCTTGGAGCAATTTCACACATTCTGCTCAGAAGCAATGGCTTCTTCATCTGCTGTAAACACAGTTGTATTTCTGTTTTGCTTTTTTTAAACCCAAGCGCAGGACCTTCCGTTTATCTCTGCTAAATTTCTTATATATTTCAGCTAAAATTTTTCCAGCCTATCAAGACCTTTGGGCATCCTAATTCTGCCAACCAACACATTCTCTATCCCTCCCAGCTTTAGTCATCTGCCAATTTGATAAAACTTTCCTTTACAACAAAGT
Source organism: Myocastor coypus (assembly GCA_004027025.1). Classification (NCBI taxonomy): domain Eukaryota; kingdom Metazoa; phylum Chordata; class Mammalia; order Rodentia; family Myocastoridae; genus Myocastor; species Myocastor coypus. The sequence continues at coordinate 10,162 of PVJA010014184.1, forward strand.
CACTAATACTAAAAAGAGTGTATAAGACAAGACAACAGAGCCTCTGGTGGTCACCCGTTATTTCATCTTAGATGAATGGGTCCCAGTACATCAGATCCTTTAGTTAAAACACTGTCAATTATTAGTCAATTTACTTGTAACAACACCCGACTCTTAACTGTCCTTTTGCTAAAGAAGGATACAATTATATATTTTATTAGCAAATTTTAGTGAAGCAAACATGCTCTATTTCAAATATGTTGCCTTCTATTAAAAACTTTTATCAAAAAGAGAGAGGAGTGTGTGGGCACACTGTACTCTGTAGAACGATTGTGAGGACAATATGCAATATGTCAACTTTCAAAGAAAAGAAAGGGGAAAAGAAAAAAAGTAATGTTGATTTAGAAGGGTTAATGTTTAATTGTTTGATCAATCTTATATACCTATATGTATTAATCTAAACTGATCTGATGATGAAAATATGTAATATAACCATTGTTAAATTTAAACAATAAATAAATTGAAACTTGAAAAAAAATAAATAAATAAATAAAATAAAATAGGTGGGGCTAGGGAGATAGCTCTGTAGCACAAGTGCCTGCCTGGCAAGTGCAAGGTCGTGGGTTTGAACCCTGATCCGGCCAAAAACAAAACGACAACAACAAAAACCAAATAAATATAGCCGGGCGTGGTAGCTCACGCCTGTAATCCCAGCACTTGGGAGGCTGAGGCAGGAGGATTGGTGCGAGTTTGAGACCAGCCTGGGCTACAAAAGTGAGTGCAGGACCAGCCTCAACTGCATAGCGAGACCCTGTCTCAAAAAGATAAAAAAAAAAAAAAACCAAATAAATAAATAAAACAGGTACGGGCCAGCCAGATAGCTTGGGAGATTCCCAGGCTGCCATGCTGGCCCCACCACCAGGGAGCACTGAGACAGTGATTAAGACTGGGTGTGGTGGCTCACACCTATAATCCCAGTGCTTAGGAGGCTAAAAAACAGAAAGGAGAGCCAGGGAAATAGCTCAGGAGCACAAATGCTTGCTGGCAAGTACACAATTACACACACACACACACACACACACACACAAAAAAAAAACGGGAAAGATCACTGTAAGTCCCATCTGTGTACTGAAATCCTATAGACTCTACTAAATACATAAAAAAATAAAGGACCAGGATACAGTTCAGCAGCATAGTGCCTGCCTGTCAAATACAAAGTCCTGAGTTCAATTCCTCATACCACAAAAAATAAAATAGTGCTGGTGGCATAGCTCAGTGGCACAAGTGGATACAGGGCAAGCACAAGGTCCTTAGTTTAATTCCTAGTACCAAATAAATAACTATAATAATGAAAGCACACCACAGGGGCTGGCAACATAGCTCAGCCGGCTAAAGCGCCTGCTTAGGCAACTGCAGGGACAATTCGATCCCCAGCACCACACACCAAGCAGACCCATTCCCAATAACAAGCTAAGCAGGCCAGAGTCCATGAGTGGTGGCTCACACCTATCATCCCAGAGCTGAGGAAGCTGAAAACAGGAAGATCACTGTGAGTCTGAGCTTTATAATGAGACCATGTAACAACCAAATACATTAAAAAACAAAAACAAACAAAAAACCCTACAGATGTCTTAGGTGAAATTTTCAGATAAAGAACACCAGGCTCAGCCCCACCTACCCTGTCATCTAAGCTCAGCTGAGCCACGGCTGGCCACTTCTCCTACCACCCAAGGAGATCAGGCACACAGAGGACAGCTCCAGGGACCTGGTGAGCCCTACCCTATTCCCTGCCCCACTTCTACTCCCCACCGTTACAGAGCTCAACTGAGCTATAACTGCCAATCACACCATCATCTCACTATAGCTCTGCTCAGCTGCTACTGCCTGTACCATCAGTGGCAAGAGCCATGGTGAGCCCTACCCTGTGCCCTGTCCCCACCCCCACCAAGAGAGCCTTCCAGAGCTGTGGCAGGCCCTTAGCATTAATGGATCTTTCTTACGTTGCAGCTTGCCCCTCCTCCCCACACACACTAAGGTAGAAGCCATGCTGAACTCCACACAATGGGAGCTCTGGTGAGCCCACCCTGTCCTCCCACTCTTGTGGGAGCCTTGCTCACCCAAACCTGGTCTCCCTACTATTGCTGCTCTGTAAAGGTGAACATTGGGAGCTTCAAAAATGTCAAAATATGGAGAGAAGAAAGCATATGTTCAACTGGCGCCCAATTACAGTGTATTTTATGTTACCAACAAAATTGGGATCATCTAAACTGAGTCCAGCTGGCTAATTCTATTAAATATATACTTTATTCCCAGAAAAAAAATGTCAGAGGCTGGGGAGATAGCGGTACAAGTGCCTGCCTAGAAAGTGTAAGGTCATGAGTTTGAACCCTGGCCCTGCAAAAAAAAAGTCAAAATGAAGGAACAAAAGATGCAATCTCAGAGCTCTAGCCCACTCAAAACAAGACCTAGAGAAAAAGTCATAGAAGAACTTGGAGGTTACACACCTAAAATTTCTTTCTTTTTTTTTTTTTTTGGCAGAACTGGGGATTGAACTCAGGTCCTTACACTTGCCAGGCAAGGGCTTATTCTACTGAACTATCTCCCTAACCCTTAAAATTTCTTAAATGATAGCAACTGAAATAAAGAAGCAACTCCATCCAGCTAAGGAGGAAATACGATCAGAAATAATCTCTCAGGTAAAAAAGTTAATGACAGTAGTCATGGAAGAACTGTTCAGTCCATCTAAAGACATAAATAAAAAAAAAATTGAGGGGAATAGGAAAATAATGAAAACACTGAATGAACAATATAGGAAAGAACTAGAATGTGTGAAACAGATACAAACTGATATCAGAACATTACGAATTCCATTGAAAGCTGGCAAAACTGCTTAAATGAAGCTGAAGACAGAATTTCGGACCTTGAAGATAGCATTGTAGCTAGTGAACATAAAAGATCTATTAAAAATAACAAGGAGGGGCCCGGCGGGATGGCTCAGTGGTCTAAAGCGCCTGCTTGGGAGAGCTTGGGCAGCTTCAGGGACCGTGGTTCGATCCCCGGCACCACATGCTGCACCAGCCCTGCCCTCGGGGAGGGCTGAGCCGGCCATAAAAATGAGTGAATAAACAAACAAAGGCTCTGAAACAAGAAAAAAATAAAAAATTCTTTAAAAAAAAAAATAACAAGGAACCAGGAAATAACGCAAGAGCTACAAGATGATACAAAGAAAAATAATATAAGGCTTGCCAGGCGTGGTGGCTCACGCCTGTAATCCCAGCACTTGGGAGGCTGAGGCAGGAGGATCGGTGCAAGTTCAAGACCAGCCTGGGCTACAAAAATGAGCTCAAGACCAGCCTGCACTGCACAGCGAGACCCTGTCTCAAAAAAAAAATAAAAAATAAAAAATAAAAAATAAAAATAAATAAATAAATAAATAAATAAATAAATAAATATATATATATATATATATATATATATATATATATATATATGGCTCATCAATATCAATGAAACAGCTGAAGGGAGCCAACACAAATGACATAAAAAGACTGTTTGCAGAAGTAGTAGCAGAAAAGTACCCAAGCATGAGAAAAGAACCTGACACAGGGTTAACTGAGGCATATACAACTCCAGCTAGCCATAATCAAAACAAACCTACACGAAGACACCCAGTAATCAAGAACCCAGAAATTCAGCAAAAGAATGGAATATTAAAAGCTATCAGAGAGGCTAGGGAGATAGCTTAGGAGCACAAGTGCCTGCCTGGCAAGTGCAAGGTCCTGAGTTTGATCCTGGTTCTGCAAAAAAAAAAAAAAAAGAAATACATAAAATAAAGTAAGAACTATTAGAAAGAACAAATCACCTATAATGGAAAGGAGATCAGAATCAGAATCTTAACAAAAACCATCAAATCAAGATGAGCTTAGAATGAAATATTTCAGGTCCTAAAAGAAAACAAGTCCCAACCCAGATTGATGTACTCTGCAAAATCATCTACCAAATTTAATGGAGAGATAAAAAATACTCCAATGACAAAGAACAACTAAAGAAATTTATAACAAACCAGCCCTACAAAGAATACTGACCACTGGCAGGTATTTTAGAAAGCGACAAAAATGACAACTGCAAGAACAACAACAGAAAAGAACTACCAAGCAGAGCAAATGGAGAGAAAACTAGGAATCATACTGTAGGGAAATAACATGACAAAGACAAGGCCATACATATCATTTATAACCATCAATGTAAATGGCTTCATTTCACCGATCAAAAGAACCAGACTGGCAGAGTGGATTAAGAAACAAAATCCGACAATATGCTATATACAAGAGACACATCTAACTCTACAAGAAATTCACAGACTTAAAAGCCAAAGAATGGTCCAGTGAGATGGCTCAGCAGTCTAAAGCACCTGCTTAGGAAAGCTTAGGCAACCACAGGGACCATGGTTCAATCCCCCGCACCACATGCTGCGCCCATCCCACCCTCAGGGCAGGCTGAGCTGGCCATAATAATAATAATAAATAATAATAATAAATAAATAAAGCAGTTATCTCCAACATTAAAAAAAAAAAAGTCAATGGATGGAAACAGTACTCCATGAGACAGGAGCCTAGAAAATAACAGGGGCTATTATTCTGGTTGCTGACAATGTCAACTTCAAGAGTGACTTAAACAGATAAAGAATATCACTACATACAGGTTAGGGGGAAACTAGAAGAAGAAGAGATAACAATTATAAATATATGCACCCAATGTAGGAGCTATAAGATGAATTTTAACAGACATGAAAAATCAAATGAACAATAACACAATTGTACTGGGCGATTTAGTGCCGTATTGACACAGAGATAAATCAACTAGGCAAAAAAATCAGCAAAGACATAACAGAACTAAACCAAGCTTGTGAAGAAATGGATTTAGTAGATGTTTACACAGTGTTCCACCAAACAACTGAGCATGAGATGTTCTCCAAAACAGACCATATACTACACACTAACACATAGAGCATGCTTAAGTAAATGCAAAGGAACTGAAAGCATCCCATGCATATTATCTTACCATAGTGCCTCAAGCAGGACAGTGTCACGTGGTCAGGGCTGAGGATGCAACTCACTGGCAGCACACCTGCCTAGCACATAGGAGGCCCTAAGTTACCTCCCCAGCACTACAAAAACAACACATGCAAAGCAAGCATGAGGAAAAGAAGAACATGTTTTGAGAAAAACTGGAAATACTAACTTTGAAATAAAAAGTAGGTTACATGTTAGGTTTACATATGTAAACACCATGTGATCACTAACAGTAATGGGAAAGATAATATTAGGAATGCAGGCAGGCCTGGAGATTAAAGGGCATCTTCCTAAACAAATAGAATATACCATTATATACATACCTTAACCTTCCAAAGAGGAATCCCTGAACTTCATCAATGGGATCATGTTCACCAATGACTGTAGTATTTACCTCAGTGCCTATAAAAACAGTAAAAATACATGTCTAATGGGTCAGATTATGAAGATGTTTTAACCTCATAACATTTGAATAATGCAAAACAAAGTCAGAAACATCTAATTTTAACGCCATTTAATTAATATTTTACAACAGGTCTTTTTTTTTTTTTTTTTTGTCTTTTTGAGACAAGGTCTCGCCATGCAGTTCAGGCTGGCCTTGAGCTCACTTTTGTAGCCCAGGCTGGTCTCGAACTTGCACCAATCCTCCTGCCTCAGCCTCCCGAGTGCTGGGATTTCAGGCGTGTGCCAACACGCCTGGCTAACAACAGGTCTTAAAATAAATGTGTTTTAACATTCCCTGTGTTCCTGTACAAAAGATTTTATTGTTTTCTTTGTTTTAATGGTAGTGGCTATTGAACAAAGAGACATAATGTTGATCTAACATTCTTGGCCCTTTTCATTTTTTATTGAGACAATACTCTAAAATCTTACTAAATCGCCAAATTCTCCAGGATGGGTTCAAACTTATGATCCTACTTCCTCAAACTCCCAGAGCATTGACATTACAGTATGCCCAGCAAAAAGGTATTTTTCTCTTAAAACTTCAGAAAACTTCACAAGCTAAAAGTTTCACAATTAATAGCTTTTTTGTTTTGTTTTGTTTCGTTTTTTGCAGGACTGGGGTTCAAACTCACAGCCTTGCACTTGCCAGACAGAGTGCCATGGACCTATCTCCCCAGTCCCCCAAAATTAACAGCTTTTAATATTATGGATAAAGGATGCTTTCAATGACAAAATTCTGAAGAATCAAAATAAAAATTTATTTTAAAAAAATTTGAAGAATTTGCAGTTAGGCTACTTAGTCCTAAATATAACTATTGGGAGAAAAAAAGATGATGGGATACTATTAGATAATCCATTTGCTTCATTACCCAAACTAATCTTTATGTTTAAAATGAGCTGAAAGGGAGGCATATAAAGCTCTTCTGATACAATGAATTAAAAACTTTTCAATAATCAGACACGTGTGTAAATACTGCATGGTTTCACTAGTGTAAGAAACCAAAATTGTAAATAAGGACAAAAACATGTAATAGGGGACTGCAGAGATAGCTCAGCAGTCTAAGTGCCTGCCTGCCAAGACCAAGGACCCAGGTTCAATCCCTGGTACCACATGCCAGTGTTGGCCCTGCCTTAGGCCCTCCGAGCTAACTACTAAGCATGGTTGCAAATGGCTATAATCCCAGTGCTGGGGAGGCTGAAACAGGAAGATCACTATGAGTCAAGCTGCCTAGTGCAACCCTGCACCAAATATGTAAAAAAAATTTTTAAAAATGTGTAATAGGTATTGTGAAACAGGAAGAAATTATTCATATGGGGAGGGTAACAAAGAAGAGCAGCAGGGGAAAGGAAAGAAGAGAAAAATTAAAAATATGAGAAAAGAAGGAAAACATAAAATGGAGAGGGGAGGAAAAGTTGAAGGGGGAGGAAAATGGTAAGTTAAACTGTACACGTACATATGCTCTCTGTTCAATAGGATCATTATATACATACATCTAAAATGTACAAATAAAATTTGATTTAAAAATAAAATCAGAAAAAAATAAGTGGAAAAGAACAAATTATAAACATAATGATAATAACAACAAATGTTATAATGTTAAAAGCCATAGCAAAATGTTCCAAGTTTAGAAAATAAAATACTTTTTTATTTTTGTCTTTAGCACAGGGTCTCACTACACAGATCAGACTCATAGTGATCCTCTTGCTTTCAGCCTCCCAAGCGCTAGAATTACAGGCGCAGCTGCCACATCCAGTCTCAGTCGACATCTCAGTGTGCCTCAGTCACAGGGCCAGCACACTGGGGATCAAAGCTAAGCAGACCCTTCAGTCCACTGAGCTATTTGGCCAGCCAGGCTCTTCATTCTCCTAAATCCATCATTTCTCGTTATGGAAACAATTCCCCTTAACTCCTTGGTCTTACTTTTACAAATTCACCTTTCACCTGAGTATCATCCTTGGCCTTGTACTCGGTGCTCTTAATGGCCAATTCCACACCATAGCCAGAGAGGTGAACTGGCTCCTTCCTCGGATTCTGCAGGTAAAGCAATTAGTTCATCAGTATCACCTAACTCATTACAGGTTACAATGTGCTCAGCACAGCTTGTCAACACTCGCTCTAGCAGATGTCATCTGATATTATCAAACCATTTTTGGGGCTGGGGAGATAGTTCCGTGGCACAAGTGCCTGCCTGGCAAGTGCAAGGTCGCCAGGCTGAACCCTGGTTGGGGGGGGGGGGGGGGGGGGGATTTTAGATACTGTGTATACAACATGACTTCTTTTTTTCGGTTGGTAGAGTGTACAGGGTGTTCTGGGTATCACTGCTAGATTGGACTCGCCCCTGCGCCTTCTTGCAGGTGCTTTAATCCACTGAGCTATTTGGCCAGCCCTCTATACAACAGAATTTATTAAACATCAACAATATCAGCATTTACCTATCATCAAAATACTCTGTTTTTTAGCCAGGCGTGGTAGCTCATGCCTGTAATCCCAGCACTCCGGAGGCTGAGGCAGGAGGATTGGTGCAAGTTCAAAACCAGCCTTGGCTACAAAAGTGAGCTCAAGGCCAGCCTAAACTGCATAGTGAGACCCTGTCTCAAAAAGGCAAAAAAATAAAAATAAAAATACTCTGTTTTTTTTTTAAATATCAACTCAAAGTCTGAGTTTCTCTAGTTTTGTTTACATTTTGTATCCTGTCCCAACAGTGAAAATAAAAATCCCAGGTAGAAAAACAAACTAGCCGGGCGTGGTGGCTCACGCCTGTAATCCCAGCACTTGGGAGGCTGAGGCAGGAGGATCAATGTGAGTTCGAGACCAGCCTGGGCTACAAAAGTGAGCTCAAGGCCAGCCTCAACTGCATAGCGAGACCCTGTCTCAAAAAGACAAAATTAATTAATTAATTAATTAATTTAAAAAAAAAAATAAAATTTTTTTCAGAATGGACAAAGGTTCAAATCCTATGAAGATACACAAAATAAGAAAGGAAGGGGCAGACCAGAGCTTTGTTAGGATGAAGCTCACCACATGTCAGTCTCACTACCATCCTAAATGAGGATGGCCCTTAAATTTTAACCTGTAATACCAGCAATAAGCCGGGCATGGTGGTGCACGCCTGTAATCCCAGCACTCGGGAGGCTGAGGCAGGAGGATTGGTGCGAGTTTGAGACCAGCCTGGGCTGCAAAAGTGAGCTCAAGGCCAGCCTGAACTGCACAGCAAGACCCTGTCTCAAAAAGACAAAAAAAAAAAAATACCAGCAATAGGCCTGGGGGTCTGAGGGGAAAGAAGCATTTTCAAAAACTGAACTTTCTTAAATCGATTTCTGCTCAAACTGTCATCTATCTATCTATCTATCTAGGTAGATATATTTATGCAGTCAAGGCACATATTTACTGAACTTACTATGATACACAAACTTTATTTTATTATTTACTTACTTATTTTGACTTTTTGAGACAGGGTCTCACTATGCAGTTCAGGCTGGCCTTGAGTTCACTTTTGAAGCCCAGGCTGGTGTCAAACTCACATCGATCCTCCTGTCTCAGCCTCCCAAGTGCTGGGACTACAGGTGTGCACCACCATACCGAGCTGATACATAAACTTTAAAGGCTAACCATCTTTATATATAAATATTTTAAATGCTAAGTGTTACACGCTAAATTCTGAATCAAGTCTGCCTGATTTCGCTTCATTTTAGAAATGGCATCAAATGAATGAGTGCCAAAAATAAAGAAGGAAAACACAGAGTTGAAAAGAAACTGAACTCAAATATCAATTCTGTATTATCATGACTACATTAAATTTGGAAGATGTGGGCTGGTGAGACAGCTCAATGGTCTAAAGCGCCTGCTTATGCAAGCTTAGGAACCCACAGGGGCTGCAGTTCAATTCCCAGCACCACATGCTGCTCCAGCCTCACCCCCAGGGCAGGCTAAGCTGGCCATAACATACATACATACATACATACATACATATATACATAACATACATACGTACATGCGTACATACATAAAATACATTTAGCAGATGTGTGTATGTGTATGTCTTTTGAAATAAAATTAGGCCTTTTTAGTTGGAGGATTGGGTCTCACTACGTAATTCAATTTGGTCTTAAACTCACTATGCACCCAGGCAGGCCTCAAACCTGAGTATATCTCCTGCCTCAGCTTCCCTGTGCTGGGATTACAGGTGTATACCACCAGCCCCGGGATTATTAGGCCACTTCTTAAGTATAATCCACATTCTTTCAGAAAGGCAAGCAAGGTAGTGGCATTTTAGACCTGATAGAAAGTACTGAGGGGCTAGGGAGACAGCTTGGAGTTCTAAGCACCTGCCTGGCAAGTGTAAGGACCCAGGTTCAATGCCCAGTACCATAAGGCACTCATTGCATGCTGGCCCCCAAAACCAAGCACGATGGCACATGCCTGTAATCCCAGTACTGGGAATGCTAAGACAAGAAGATCACTACAAATCCAAGCTACATAGCGGGACCGTATACCAAAGGAATGAGTGAATGACTGAATGAAGTTTTAAAAAAATTTAAAGAAAAGTACTGCTGGGCATGGTGGCTCCTGCCTGTAATCCCAGCACTCAGGAGGCTGAGGCAGGAGGATTGGTGTGAGTTTGAGACCAGCCTGGGCTACAAAAGTGAGCTCAGGACCAGCCTCAACTGCATAGCGAGACCCTGTCTCAAAAAAAAATAAAATAAAATAAAATAAAAAGAAAAAGCACAGTATGACTTTAAAAAGCAGTTGAGATAATTAAATTATTTCATAAAGTAGGAAATTACTGATTGATGTTCTAAGGTCATGCTAGACAAATAAACATTCAAAACGGTGGCAAGATAGGTTAATACTTACAGATACATAATGTCTGAATACATAGTTGATTTTGCCTGCATTACTTTTTGATACAAGTTTGTGGTGGAAACTAGAAAATTCTTGAAGGCCTATCTCTGAGTAAAAAATCACCACTGGGCTCTCAGGATTAGTCGAGGGATATCTGTGATCTCCTTTAAACAATAGAGGTTTGGGTCTGGAAATAAATGTTACAATTTATAAATTTTCAACATAAAAAAATTTAAACACAAAATATCAGACCAAATGTAAAGCACTGTTATGATAATTTAATATTACAAGTATCTTAAACAAACATCAGTCCAAACAGTTTTCATTCACATTCTCATGTCATTCATGACCATAAAAACAAAAAGTATACTATATAAATACTCACTACAAATACAGATTTGTGTTAATAATTGATAACAATTCCTAGTGGAAGACTGCCAGGGCAGAAAAACAATACATATAAAAATTTTACAGTACTAAAGCTATAGCATTTTTTTTAAGCCATGTAGAATATGATTATCCTTTTATCTGAAACATAAGTACAAATAATTCACAAAGTACATGATGACTTTCAGTATATAAATGGCCAATTACAGTAAGTCTCTCTCCTCTACCACTTTCATTATCTACTTACTTACTTATTATCTTTTTTGAGACAGGGTTTCACTATGCAGCTCAGGCTGGCCTTGACTGATTTTGTAACCTTGAATTCTCAGAAATCCTCCTGCCTCAACCTCCTGAGTGGTGGGACTACAACCATGTACCACCATGCTCAGATCGACCTTTTTAATGCTGATGTGCTCACTAGTTGTTGTAATTTCAGTTTTTCTTATAAACTTTTCAAAGAACAGTAACAAAAAAGCCATCTCTGGAGTTGCAATCAAGATTTTAATGGATTGGGCCAGAGAGATAACTTAGTGATACCTGACAAATACAGTTCTTTTTTTTTTTTTGTCTTTTTGAAACAGGGTCTTGCTATGCAGTTCAGGCTGGCCTTGAGCTCACTTTTGTAGCCCAGGCTGGTCTTGAACTCGCACTGATCCTCCTGCCTCAGCCACCCAAGTGCTGGGACTACAGGCATGTGCCACCACGCTCAAAGTTCAATTATTAATACCAAAAAAAAAAATCTTAGTGGATCTTGATGTGTAGCCTCCTAACTTCTACTATGATAAACTATTTGACAGATGATAAAGATATCCCTTATAATGTTACAAGAGCAAAAAGTAAAAAACAAAAGGGTTGAAAGGATCTCACAAGCCATCAATACTTTATTCTTTACATAGGTTACTATGCATGTGTTAAAAATACTGGAGTACAGAACCTGTGCCAAATGAAACGTTGCCTCTTTCAAAACTCTATCTACTTGTGGATTTAAAACAAAGACCAGGATAAATGGCAACATTAAAAGGAGTTACTATCTCTTAGAAAGATGACACCAGTATTCCTTTCTTTATCAAGACCCACACTGTGGCTATAACAAAGTTTTAGAGAACTACAAAGTTATCACTTTTGTTCCCCCCAGGAGAGTACTATTTAACCACAGCCCTATTCTCAAGTGTTGACAGCTGACTGACACATACCCTGGGTTTATTTTCTGGTAGTGGAAGAGGCGCCAATGCCATCTGGAGGACAGAGGACACATAATCGGCAGCTAATGTCCCTAAAGAAGATTCATATTTATAGCAGCTTTAGAAAGGAATACAAAGAGGTGGCTGCTACAGGCAGCAAAACAGAACATGTTACAGCTCTATACCACACAAAATGTACAGCTCTCAAGGCAAAAAAAAAAAGAAAAAAAACCTAACTCATAAAATACCAATTTTACAGCTAAATCCGCTTACAATCATTATTGGAGTTGGCTTCTTTGAATCTATTATTAACATACTCAGAGAACACTATCATTAATATCATTACTACAGGCATTGGCTTTCATACATAGTATTCCTTACTAAACTAATAACAAAACCTACTTAATCTCACAGACACTCATTACTAAATTAATGGAATATCAAGTACATTTACTGTCATCATTTGAAAGAAAAAGAAAGTAATTGGTTCCATTTCACAAAACTGCTCTTTTTTTTTTTTTTGGCAGGACCGGAGTTTGAGCTCACAAAGTTGCACTTGCCAGGCAGCACTTGTGCCATAGCTCTATCTCCCCAGCCACCAGAACTATCTTACATGATGGAACTGAGATGTATATCTCTAGTCACTCTGAATCTAGAATGCATACTCTAAGCTATTACACCTAAGACTACAAAAGAGGTACAAAAGTCAAAAGGTGGACTTACTACAGAAGCAGAGTGAGGAAATATTTGGTATTTTTTCAGCAGGGGTCATTTTGAGACAGGGTTTCACATTGCAGTTCAGGCTGGCCTTCTGCTCACTTTGTAGCCCATGCTGGCCTCAAACCCACAGCAATCCTCTTGCCTCAGTCTCTAAGTGCTGAGATCACAGATGTGTATCACCACACCTGGCCACAGCATTTAAAGAAGAAACATACAACTTACCTTCCAGGTGCTGTTATTAGAAGAGTCTCCAGGACATCAAAATCACAAGTCTTCTCTCCATGCACTGAGAAAAATGAATTACATTCTTCTGGAGGCAGTTCATTAGCTGCTATCTGTCATGTAAAACACACAAAAAAATGCACTACATGCTAGCTAATAAAGCACATCTGAGTAAATGACAAAGAATAGAAATTTTACTGTGCATATTATCGGATCACCATGCAACAAAACTAGAAACCAAGAGCAAAAGAAAGTAATTATGCAAATATGTGGAAATTAAATAATATATTCAAATCGATGGGTTCCAAAAGAAATTAAGAAATAAGATACCTTCCAAATTAAATGATAACGCCAATACAACTTACACCAGAACACACCAGCACACAATGAAAGCAGTCTGCGCCGGCATGGTGGCACATGCTTATAATCCCAGCACTCAGGAATCTGGGACAGAAGAATCCCTATCAATCTGATCAGCCTGGGCTAGAATGTGTTCAAGATGAGTCTGAACTGCATAGAAGGACTGTCCTACAAGGACATTTGCAGCAGGGAATCTCCACCTCAGAAAAATAGAACAATCAGACCTCAAAATTTGTAAAAAGAAGGAAATGATACAGTTCAGAACAATTAATGAAATGAAGGTTTAAAAAAAAAAAAAAAGAATCATTGGGCTGGGCGTGGTGGCACATGTCTGTAATCCCAGCACTTGGGAGGCTAAAGCAGGAGGATCGGTGTGTTTGAGATCAGCCTGGGCTACAAAATTGAGCTCAAGGCCCAGCCTGAATTGCATAGAGAGACCCTGTCAAAAAGACAAAAAAAAAAATCAATGAATCAAAGAACTGGTTCTTGGGGCCTGGCAGGATGGCTCAGTGGTCTAAAGCGCTTGCAGGCAGCTGCAGGGACCACGGTTCGATCCCCGGCAACAAATGCTGTGCCAGCCCTGCCCTCAGGGCAGGCTGAGTCGGCCATAAAAATAAAAAATAAGCAAAAAAACAAAAGTTGTGAAACAAGAAAAAAAAATATAATAAAAATAAATTAAAAAAAAAAAAAAACTAGTTCTTTGAAAGAATAAACAAAACAAATCTTTAGCCAGTAGCACTAAAAAAACAAAAGGTGCAAGTTAATGCAACAGACACAATTGAAATCCAGAAAATTACTAGCAACTACTTCACAAATACATATGCCACACAACTGGGAAATCAGAGAAAATGGAGAGATTCCTAGATACCTATGACTTGCAAAAACTAAACAAATACTTAAAAATCTTAAACAATCTAGGAACAGGCAATGAAATGAAGCTGAAACAAAATCAAAAAGACAAAGCACCACCAATTAAGAAAAGTCCAGAACTTAAATAAAAGATTCATAGTCAATTTCTACAACAATTTCCTGGAAATTGTAGTTTTTTGTTTTGTTTTGTTTCATTTTGTCTTTTTGAGACAGGGTCTCACTATGTAGTTCAGGCTGGCCTTGAGATCATTTTTGTAGCCCAGGCTGGTCTCAAACTCACATCGATCCTCTTTCCTCAGCCTCCCAAGTGCTGGGATTACAGGTGTGCGCCACCATGCACAGCTCTCTAGTATCAATTTTAATGAAATTGCAAAATGGAATACTTCCAAAATTATTCCTGAAAACAAACATTATCCTGACCACAAAATCAGACAAAGATATTCAACCAAAAATATAGAATTACAGGCCAATTCCTTTAACAATCAGAGATGCAAAACTCTTAAACAAAATACTAGTAAACAAAATGCAACAAATCATGAAAAAGATCATATACTGTGAACAAACAGGGTTCATTCCAGGAAAGCAAGGATGATTCAACACACATAAATCAATGTAAGCAATTTAACACATAAACAGAAGGACAAATATCACATATTATCTCTATATGGATAAAAGGGCTTTGACAGTATCTGGCATTCACTCCTGATTTAAAAAAAAAAAAAAAAAAACCCATGTAACTCACCATGTACTAAAGAAAACAGGTATAAAAGGTCTTTCTTGCAACATAAAAGCCATCTGTGATCAACCTACTGATAATGTCATATTAAATTGAGAAAAACTGAAAACTTTCCCTCTTACAATCAGAAGCAAGAGAAGGTTTCCACTATCACCACTCCTGTTCATATAGTCCTCAAAACATTAGCCAGAGCAATTAGGTAAGAAAATAAAAGGGATATGTGTAGGAGAGGATGAAAATGAAGTATCATAATTTGCAGAGGGGGGCCTGGCAGGATGGCTCAGTGGTCTAAAGCGCCTGCTTAGGAAAGCTTACGCGGCTGCAGGGACCGAGGTTCAATCTCCAGCACCACATGCTGTGCCAACCCTGCCCTCAGGGCAGGCTGAGCCAGCCATAAAAATAAATAAACAAACAAAAATTCTGAAGCCGGGCGTGGTGGCGCACGCCTGTAATCTCAGCAATCGGGAGGCTGAGGCAGGAGGATTGGTGTGAGTTCGAGACCAGCCTGGGCTACAAAAGTGAGCTCAAGACCAGCCTGAACTGCATAACGAGACCCTGTCTCAAAAAGACAAACAAACAAACCAAAAAAAAAAAAAAAAAAAAAAAAAAAAAAAAAAAAAAAAAAAAAAAAAAAAAAAAAAAAAAAAAAGTTCTGAAACAAAAAAAAAAGAATTAAAAAAAAATTATAATTTGCAGAGGCCATGACCCTTTTCATAGAAGACCCAAAAAACTCCACCAAAAATTCCTGGAATGAATAACCAAACTCAGCATTCGTATATACTAACAGTGATTAAAAGCAAAAGCAATTAGGAAAATAATGCCACTCATGATAGCATCTGAAAAATTTAAATACTTAGGTATATATCTAAAGAAATGAAGTACCTATAAAATGAAAATTATACCACTCTGAAAAAGAAAATTGAGGAAGGCATCAGAAAATGGGAAGACAGCCCCTATGCCTGGATAGGCAGAACCAATATAACCAAATAATTATACTTCTAAAACTGATAAACACATTTAATGTAATCCCAATCAAAATATCAATAGATTTCACACACAGAGAAAACAATCTAAAAATTTGTATGGATCATAAGAGACCCAGAGTAGCAAAGTAATTCTGGGTATTGAAAGCAAAGTCAGTGGCACCACAATCTCAAATTTAAAGTTATATTATAAAGCTATAGTGATTGGACTGGGGAGAAAGCTCAGGGGCATAAATGCCTGGCTAGCAAGTGCAAGGTCCTGAATTTGATCCCTGGTTCTGCAAAAAAAATAAAAATAAAATAAAACAAACAAAGCTATAGTGATTAAAACAGTATAGTATCAACACAAAAACAGACACGTGGATCAATGGAGCAAAATACAAGCACAAAAAAAAACCCAGATACATACAGCTATTTTATCTTTGACAAAGGAGCCAAAAACATAAGCTGAAAGATATCAATTTTAATAAATGGTATTGGGAAAATTAGATATCTAAATGGAGAAAATTAAGTTTAGAACCATATATCTTACCATGCATTAAAATAAAATTAAAATGGATCAAAATTTAAATATTAAAACAGAATCAGTTAATCTTCTGTAGCCAGGTGTGGTGGCACACACCTATAATCCCAGCACTTGGAAGGCTGAGGCAGGAGGATCAGTGTGAGTTCAAGACCAGCCTGGGCTACAAAAGTGAGCTCAGGGCCAGCCGGAACTGCATAGCGAGACCCTGCCTCAAAAAGACAAAGAAAGCCGGGCGTGGTGGTGCACGCCTGTAATCCCAGCACGTGGGAGGCTGAGGCAGGAGGATCCCTGCGAGTTCGAGACCAGCCTGGGCTACAAAAGTGAGCTCAGGGCCAGCCGGAACTGCATAGCGAGACCCTGTCTCAAAAAGACAAAAACAAAAAAACACTGACAACTAATTTTAATATCAAGAGAAAATACTGTACAGACCAGTGGTAGCCTTTGTAGATGACTGAAAACTGAGACTTAAGATTAAAAGAACTACAGACAAGCCCTTAATTCTAGTTGGTAAGTTTCTTAAAGAGACACTGGTGAACCTTCTTTTTTAGCATAATTCTGGGTGTGGATAATGAAAAGCTCATTCTGGGCTCCTAACCTGGAGGGAATAAAAAGGGAAAGAGGGAAGGCAGGCCTTTCTTTCTTTCTTTCTTTTGCTATTTTAGGGAAGGGTCTACAGGGTGTTCAGGATGTCACTACTAGGTTGGATTCATATTGATCTGCCTGTTTACTGCCTCCTAAGAGCTAGGATTACAGGCAAGTGCCACCACACCCAGTCTCAATTACCTCGCAGCATGCTCCAAGGGCAGAGCCACCAAGGCAGGCCTGGGTATTGATCTCCTGGCCCCTGTACCTGTTTACAGGTGTTTAATCCGCTGAGCTATTTGGCTGGCCCTGGCATTTCTGTTTGCTGTTTGCTGCCTGCTGTGCCATGGACTATTTCTCTTCTCTGATGACATTCTGCCTGCCATGATATCAATGACTGCAGATTGAAACCTCTACAAATGGTATGCTGAAATAAACACTTCCTCTTTTAACTTGTGGGTGCTAGATATTTTTGACTCAACAAAGAAGGTGATTCAAATACAACTAAATCTGTAACTTCAAGGAGAAGTATTTTTAGAAGATCAAGTATGAAGGAGGAAAAAAGGATATAATGACATACTATTACATTAGTACTACTTAGGTAATGTATCAATATTAAGATTTTTTTCTATGTTTGGCATACAAATAATTAAGAAAAAGATGGGAACAAAAGAAAAGCTTAGTATGGAACATTAAAATTTTTCATTATGACCTACTGTTGGTAAGTTATTACAAAAAGTACAAAAAACACTATATAACAGCATAATACTATAATAAATAGCATAATAAACCCTAATGTTCTCATTACCCAAATTCAGTAATTATGAACACAACCAATCTCATCCATCTTTCCACCACACTCAGTAGGTCATTTTGACAGAGGTACAAAACAACTTAGTTCATTTGTAATGTTTTAGTAAGTATCAATTATTAAAAAGAGTATTTTGGGGGCTAGGGAGATAGCTCAGTGGAATAGGTGCTTGACTGGCAAGCTCAAGACCTTGAGGTTTGATCCCTGGTACCACAAAAAAAATTATCATTGCACACCTGTAATCCTAGCACTTGGGAGACTGAGGCAAGAAGATTGCTTGAGTTTGAGGGTCAGCTTGAACTAGTGAGACCTATCTCAACCTCATCCAAGATATGTAATTTACTATTCCTATCTGGGCATAATAGCACATGCCTATAATCCCAGGATTTAGGAAGGTAAGGCAGAAAGATCACAGCAAGTTCCAGGTCAGCCTAAATGAACTACATAGTGAGACCAAACCTTAAAAAAATCCAAACAAAATAAAAAGATAATCTACTATTCCAAGCAAGTCTAAATACATAAAGATGATGATATAAGGCATTTAAAAATAACCAAAGTGAAAAAAAATTTGAGAAATTCAAGAGACTAGTACGATGCAGATATGCAAAGAAAAGTACGTAAAGATAAAACAAATTGCTGGAGATTTAAAAAAAAAAAATGAGGGGAAGACTGTAATGTGAAAGAATTACCTTGAAATAAAAAAATGGGAGCCAGGCGTGGTGGCGCACGCTTGTAATCCCAGCACTTGGGAGGCTGAGGTAGGAGGATCAGTGTGAGTTCGGGCTACAAAAGTGAGCACAAGACCAGTCTGAACTGTATAGTGAGACTCTGTCTCAAAAAGACAAAAAAGAAAGAAAGAAGGAAGGAAGGAAAGAAAGAGAAAAAGTGATTTGGAAGGGCCGGCTAAATAGCTCAGCAGATTAGAGCACCTGTTTAGGTAGATGCAGGGACTAAGGTTCTATCCCCCACAGTGCCATTCCAGCCCTGCCTGAGGAGGCACGTACTGAGATAGCTATGAGACTGGGCGTGGTGGTACGAGCCTGTAATCCCAGCACTTGGAAGGCTGAAAACCAGAGGATCACTACGAGTCCAACCTATGTAGTAAGACTCTATAGACTCTGTACTAAATATATTAACAACAACAAAAAAAGATTTGGAACTCTGCATAAAAATGCCCTATGATGAACATTATCGTTATTTAGATCTAAAACATACCAATTAAAAAATTACTTTTAGAAAAGGACCTACTGCACACCTGAGATTTTTTTTTTTTTTTTTTTTTTTTTTTTGTGTGTGTGTGTGTGGGCCGGGGTTTGAACTCACAACCTTGCACTTACCAGGCAGGCACTTGTGCCACGGAGCTATCTCCCCAGCCCCCACCTGAGAATATTAACATAGAACAAGCACCACCAAGGTACAGTGTTGTAAATTATAATTGTGTAAAGAAAAAATTCTTTAGGTCTCTAGACAAAAAAGGCAACAGAGCTCGCAACATAAGATCAGGAATAAAGGATTTGCCTAATGTGTATAAGGCCCAAGTTGAACTCCTAGCCCCACCAAAAAAAGTAAAAAAAAAATTCAAGGGATAAAAATGCTATTACTATCACTTAACATTATCTGCAAGAAGACTTTAGGCTAATAGAAGCTTAAATACAAAATAATTAAGGAAATAAAAATGAACCAAGGTTCTATATGCAGATGAGTTCAAAGGACATGCAGAAACTAGTACATGAATATGCAAAAGCTGGGGCAATACTGTTTCCATGAATCCTTTTTGAGAAATCTACCAGTAAGCAACATGAGAAAAGCAAAATGAGCTGGATGTGGTGGTGCACATTTGCAATTCTAGCACTCTAGGAACTCTAGGAGGCTAAGGCAGGACAATCTTAAGTTCAAACCCAGACCAAACAACTTAATGACTAGAAGACACTTTCTAAAAATTAAAATAAGAGGGCTTTTGGGTTAGTTCAGTGGTTCAAGTGCTTGTGCCAGCAATCCCAGTCAGGCACAGTAGAAAGTGGTTCAATCCCCAGACCCACCCTTCACACAGCCTGAGCCCACCAAAAGTAAATAAATAAGTAGATAAAAATTAAAAATTAATGTGGGCTTAGGTGTAGCTCAGTGTGAAGGACTGGGTTCAACCCCTAGCACCAAAGATAAGACAAAAGAAAAGGAAGAAGAAAGGATTTGAGGCAGGAAAAGAAAGACTGCAGAAGGGGATGGCAAGAGGGAGTTCTGGAAATATATAGTGTGTTCAAGGCCAGTCTAAACTACATAGCAAGACTGTGTCTCAAAAAAGAAAAAAGGAAAAAAATCACAACGAAATACTATGTCACACCCATCAGAATGACCAATATTAAAAAATTAGGAAATGACAAATGTTGGGTAAAAGACAAAGAAATTAGAACTCTTATGTATTACTAATAGGAATTTAAAATGGGATAGCCACTGTAGAAAACAGTGTTGATAACATAAAATGTTCCCATAAACTTACCATATGATCAAGGTAATACACCCCTCAGTAAAAACCCAGAAGAACTGAAAATCAGAGACCCAAATGAGTAAGGATACAGCAATATTATCCAGAATAGCCAAAAGGTAAAAACCACTCAAATGTTCACTAAGGAAAGAACAGAAAAAAATTAAATGTGAGGTAGAGTATTTCTGACCAAAAAGAAGGCTGGAGGCGGGGGGAGGAATGCCAATACTTGTTCTACTGGAGAACCTTAAAAACACTGTGCTATGTGAAATAGCCAAATATGAAAGGACAAATGTTAAAAGATTCTGTTCATATGAGGTATGTGGGACAAGTATTCAGATGTACAACACAGGTCAGCTGTTGAGGTACAGAAGAAGAAAGGCAAAGAATCAGGTGTGGGGTGCACATCTGTAATGCCAGCACTCAAGAGGCTGTGGCAGGAGGATTGTTGTGAATTCGAGACCAGCCTGGGCTACAAAATGAGCTCAAGTCCAGCCGGAAGTGCACAGTGAGACCAAAATAAAAAAAAGAAAGGAAGAGAAATGACGGGTATCATAAGTAGTTTCAGTTTCGCAAAAAAGTTTTGAAGATGAACACTCTTCACGTCATTAATATGTACACTTAGTGGTTAATACAGTAGGTATGTTCAATGTATATAACACAAAGGCGAAACAAAAATTAAAAGGTGGCCAGGGATATAGCTCAGTGACATAAAAAAAAGAAAAAAAACTTAAAAGGTCAAAGTAGGATACTAGTAAAGCAAATGTGAAATCCTGTGAAATAAAAAGAATTAAGTAAGTATTCTGCCTTATAAGAACAGTATCAAAAAGTAACAATGATGAGGCTATGTGCCTCTTGTTTTATTTTTTTTTTTATTTATTTATTTTTTTTTATGTCAGAATCATGTTAGGTTTATTTTATTTTATTTTTTTGTCTTTTTTGAGACAGGGTCTCGCTATGCAGTTGAGGCTGGCCTTGAACTCACTTTTGTAGCCCAGGCTGGTCTCGAACTCGCACCAATCCTCCTGCCTCAGCCTCCCGAGTGCTGGGATTACAGGCGTGCGCCACCACGCCCGGCTCTTGTTTTATTTTGTTTAGTTTTGGTTTTGGTTTTTTGAGACAGTCTCACTCATCACGCAGCCTGTGCTGACCTTGGACTCATTATGTCCTCCACATTGGCCTCAAACTTCATGTGAGTTCTACCTCAGCCTTCAAAATGTGTGCTCCTTATATGAAAACAAGTACAAAGTATATCTTTAAAGATTTGTAATTTGGGTCAGGCATGGTGGCGGATGCACACCTGTAATCCCAGCACTTGGAAGGTTGAAGCAAGGCAGCCATGAGTTCAAGACCAGCTCTAACTACAAAGTGAAACCTTGTCTCAAAAAGAGAAACAAGGGAGCTGGGCGTGGTGGCGCACGCCTGTAATCCCAGCACTTGGGAGGCTGAAGCAGGAGGATTGATGTGAGTTCGAGACCAGCCTGGGCTACAAAAGTGAGCTCAAGGCCAGCCTGAACTGCATAGTGAGACCCTGTTTCAAAAAGACAAAAACAAAAAACCAGAAAGCACTTACAATCCGTTCTACTTTTTATTTTAAAATAAATCATAATCCCAGAAAAAAAAAAAAAGGCAATTCTGTGGTTTAATTTCATGGCAACTGCCATCTATCCCATCATAGCAACAGATACTCTACAAAATGTGACTGTCTAGAAGCACTTTTTACCTGCTGGAAGGCTTGAATTGTAGCTGAGTAGGAATGAAGAGACAGGCAAAATTTCAACAAATTCTGCTGTAGAGGTGATAGAAACTGAAATGCAGCATCCAATATTGCATGATAATAGGAATGATCAGTATCTATCAAAAAAGAAGATGAATCTAAATAACTCAATATAACTAGTGACAGCCAAGTAAAGCTATAGATTACAAAGAGACATGACCACAAAATTTTATCAGTAGATTGTCATGAATTTTTGTTGAATGTTCAAAATATCCTTGACACAGAATGCAGTTAGACATTTCTTTCTTCTTCCCTTTGCCTAAACTACTCCCTTTCTCTGAACTGCTACCACCTACCTGGATAACTGCCTACCTACCCCCAAAGGAAGAATTCAGCTGTGAAACCACCTACTTCAAGAGGTCTCATTGATAACTAGTCCATGGTACAAGGACATGTGGCAGCCCTTCTTGAATCCAAGAATACTTTTCTGCTCAGCTCTTCTGCTTACATCATTTACAAAGTCTTCTGTGGCTCAGAGTACTGCTCTGTGATAGTGCATAATGCTTAACCTGCATGAGACTCTAGTGTGTAAAATAATTACAGCATTTGGCTCTTCCTGGCTAGCACTGTAGTTCTAGTCATTAAAAGACTTTAAAAAATGCCTTCCATTAACTGCCACTTCATACATACTATATATAAGTAACACTTTTTTTTTTTTTTTTTTTTTGTCTTTTTGAGACAGGGTCTCAACTGTGCAGTTCAGGCTAGCCTTCAGCTCACTTTTGTAGTCCAGACTGGTCTCGAACTCGCACTGATCCTCCTGCCTCAGCCTCCCAAGTGCTGGGATTATAGGCATGCACCACCACGCCCAGCTAAGATAACACTTTTTAAAGTATTTTCCCAGACACCAAAATCAAAGAAGCATTAGCGTCAATTTTACCATGATGATCTGGTGATCCAATGTTCTGACTGGCTTCTACAAACTTCCAGAATTTCTCTTGACTGTCTTCTGCTAAAAATTCACTGGGAGAAAAAGGCAAAATGTTGGAAATAAAACTTAATTGCCAAATGTCTGTAGTTTACCTCTTAATTTACATATACATGTTTTTCTTAATGATAAATCTTACTAGCTTATTAGCTATTAATAACTTATTAACTTCATAACATTCACTTTACAGCTACTTAAGAATCCTGAAATAATAAAAATGTAACAACAGGGAAGTTCTGACATTAACAAAGTTTATGAGACCCCACTAACAAAAATGCTGTCAGTAGCAGAAGCAGAGTTAGAAATTAATAATTGTACTACTAGTTCTGCTCACTTATTTTCTGAAACACCTCACAAAGAACAAAAACCTTTTCTTGCCTAAACTTCTTCCACAGTAAACACAAACTCTGGAAACTTTCTAGGAGGCTAAAGACATGTTAGAATTGTTTAACACCCATAAATCTAAGTTTTCAAGATCATCTGATTTATGTTAATATTAACACTGATTTAACAAAATCAGTTTAAAATGTTAATATCTTAATCTTTTCCACTCCCCATTACTAATCTAAAATAATGGTTATTGTTAAATTTCTCTGCACTCAAAAGCCTAAAATGCTAAAAGAAAATATCTGTAGTAACTGAGTGAGTGATTTATGTAAGCTGGTAACCTTCATGCCCAGCCCACAGAACTAATGTAGTGTGATCTGTCACTGTCTTAAAGCAAACTACAGATCTAGATCTCAGCTTACCTAGCCAAAGGAAGACTTTCCCATTACTTGTCAACACTGGGGTGTACAACTCTCACTCTACTCCACAGCTAGACACAGAAATATGGGAAAAATAAGAAACATTTCCTGGTAATGCAAAGTTTCTCTAAAAATAGGTTTCTGAGAACACCCGTTATCATAATGTATTAAACTATTTAATGCCTCTGTATTTCTCTAGATTTTCTAAAGTAACCATAAAATAATTCACTCTGAGATTCTGCATCACAATATGCAAATAAACACTAAACTGGTAAGTTAAGCCACCTTCACAAGGCAAGTTAGCAGAAGTAGATCATATATTCTTTAGTTGTAGTGAGAACCAGTACTCATCTAAGCTAATCACATAAAAAATTTTTAAGTATTATTCTTTTTCATCCCATTATATAAGTAAGTCTTCAAGGTCTAAGCTGAGAACAGTCTTAATAAAATTACTTACTAGAGCCATAGAAATAATACAGGGGAGAGGATACTAATAATACAGGGGAGAGGATACTAATACTAATTTCAAAGAGATCATAAAAAAAGGTATACTGTCATTTCTTTCACAGTGTAATTAATTGTGCACTTTTGCTTTTTAACTTCTTACACCTGTGCCTTTCAGAAAAAAAAATAAATAAATAAAACCTAGTTCTATGGACAAATTACATGACATAGGTATTTCCTTTAAAATATTTCACTGAGATAGGGGAAAGGGTGGTTACAGTACTTGAATTGATAACTGTTTTAAAAATGCCTGATGGCCTGGTGTGGTGACACATATCTGTGAACCCAGCTTTCTGGGATGCTGAAAAGGGCAATAACAAGCTCAAATGGTTTCATGAAATCCTGTCTCAAAATAAATAAATAGGGCCAGCAAGATGGCTCAGTGGTCTAAAGCACCTGTGGAGGAAAGTTAAGGCAAGCACTTTGACCGCTCCTCAATCCCTGGCACCACATGCTGCGCACCCCCACCCCAGGGCAGGCTGAGCCAGCCATAACACAAACAAATAAATGAGGTTTAAGAGAAATAAATAAATAAATAAATAACCTTTTTAAAAAAGGATAAATAAAAGATCCAGGGATGTAGTTCAACACAAAGGCCCTGGGTTCAATCTCCAATAACAGGAAGGGAGGGGAGGACAGGAGAGGGGAAGAAAGGGGAAAAGAGAAGAAGGGAAAGGAGAGGGAAGCTAGCAGGTATTTGGAGAGCATAAATCACTGTCTCCATTTATCAGCATCTTGAAAAGTCATAATACAGTTTGCCATCTATGACTCCACTGCTGCCCTCCCCCAAAAAACAACTTGAATATCCACCAGGTAGCACAGATACAATGGTAAAGTTTCCAAAACTACTGTGAGATAAAAATAGGTATTATTGGGCTGGGGATATAGCTCAGTGGCACAACACATGCCTAGCAAACGTGAGATCTTGAGTTCAATTCCCAGTAACAGACACACACACACACACACACACACACACACAACATACACACAAAAAGACATTCTTTTAAATAGGAAGGGGAAAACACTTTAATTTAATACTCACTGGGCTCAGTATATTCAGCCATATCCATAAATTCATACAACTACCCTCTTTTATAAACATTTTCAAAGAGAAGCTGCCACTTACAGTGAATTTGCTCTGGGCCACAGAGTCAGTAAATAAAAGTACAACATCAAAATGTACACAGGAATATTTTTTAGCCTCTAAGAGATGGGCATGAGGCTGGCATATAGTCTATGATAACTGCATGCCTTGAAGTGTTCAGAAAGATTCTGCTCCTTCATCTTTACCCTGAAAGACAGGGGAGCAACAAGCCATCATCAAACACCAGAGAAAAGTGGCAGCCTCTAAAAATTCTGGAAGACAGAATACTTTCAGACCAAGGGCCAGCAAGATAACTCACTTACTTAGGCAAGTGCAGGGACCAAGGCTCAATCCCTGGCACCACATGCACCACAGGCCCCACCTCCAGGACACGGAGCTAGCCACAGAGTCTGAGTGTGGTGGTGCATACCTGTAATCCCAGCACTAGGGAGGCTGAAAACAGGAGGACCATTACAAGTCAGAGCTGTGTAGCAAGACCTTGTACTCAATAAATAAGTAAAGGAAAGAAAAAAATCAAATAAGCAGAGCTCTTTCCTGAGTGGCCTACAAATTCCACTACCTTAGCTACACATTTGTAAATAGCCATAGGAAAAAGGCCTAAAAATAATGACCAGGGATAGGCTAATGATCATGAAAAGGGATGTCTGATAGAGAATATGAAAGAATTTATAGCCGACCCATACCACAAAGATTGAAGGAACTGAAAAAAACTGAGGAACTGCAGCTGACAATTTTCATGCTTTCCTAACTAATTGGTGACAATAGAAGTAAAAGAAGTCAATGTAACTCAGCTAAGAACATTTCAAGCAGAATACCATGAAATATCTATCATGATCAATTGCTCAAAATTATTCTGAAAGTGACAATAAATCTTAATGGATAAGATCCAAAATACAAAAAAGCCGGGCATGGTGGCTCACGCCTGTAATCCCAGCACTCGGGGAGGCTGAAGCAGGAGGATTGGTGTGAGTTCGAGACCAGCCTGGGCTACAAAAGTGAGCTCAGGACCAGCCTCAACTGCATAGCGAGACCCTGTCTCAAAAAGACAAAAAAAAAAAAAAAAAAGATCCAAAATACAATTGCAAATAAAATAAACAAAGTAAAACAAAACCTAAATTACCAGAGTCCTGGCTCAGGCAGTCAATGATCTCCAACGATCCTCAGCCACTTGACTAGCACAACCACCCATAATCCAGTGAAGAGGCACCTGAGGAGCTCAAACCATCTACCCCATAAGTTATTGTAAAACCACTATGAAATGCAGGCAGTGGTGCTGGGTTCTCTTTCTTTTGCCATTTTATTGCTGAGTGACGGGAGACTCAGAGGTGTACAGAAGGAGCCTGCTCAGCACGAGGTCCACAGGCTCTGTGTATCTGGATCAGCTCTCACTCACTCCTTCTCTATGGGTCTTCCTCCCCACACAAAATGAGGTACGCCACGGTACACCCTTGGCAGGGCAGGTACCCACAAAACCAACCTAACATATCGCTTCATTCATATGTTTTAAGACATTAAAGAAGAAAAGCTAGACAACAAAATACTAAGGCGAACACAACACAGACAAATCACAAAGTTAACTAAAATTAACTTTGTGTTAATCAACACAGAATTGTAAGTGCTTACTATGGGCTGGTGAGATAGCTTAGCAGGCTAACCCACCTGCTTAGGCAAGCTTAGGCAAAGCTTAGAGACTACAGTTGGATCCCTAGCACCACATGCCACACCAGCCCCACCTCCCCCCAGGGCTGGCTGAGCCAGATAACAACAACAAAAAAAGCTAAATAAACCTTTCTTTCCTTTATTTTGAGTGTTGGATGTTTGTCCCAGCAATGAGAGAAGAGTAACTAAAACAGTGCTTACTATATGATCTGCTACATTTATCTTTTGGGAAAGATTTCTTTCAATCCCAACTATACATTATTTGTGATATAATAACATAAGCTGCTGCAAGTAAACATATACTCTTTTTATTGGCTGTAAAAAGTTATCTCAGCCAAGTACAACAGCTAATGCCTATAGTCCCAGCACTTGGGGATAAGGCAGGAAGATCCCAAGTCTGAGCCCAGCCAGTCAACTGACTGAGACACCATCTCAATAGATAAAAGAAACGCAGATGTAGCTCAGTGCAAAACCCTAGGTTTAATCTTCACTATTGAAAAAAGGGAAAAAAAGAAGTATTTTATGTTATACATATTATAAATACTTGCTAAAGGGGGCTGGGGGGATAGTTCTGTGGCACAAGTGCCTGCCTGGCAAGTGCAAGGTCATGAGTTCAAACCCCAGTCCCACCAGAAAAAAAAAAAACCTCATAAATACTTGCTAAAAAGAACAGCTGGAATTGAAAATGTCATGAGAAATCATAGACTGTATTATATTTTATCAAATTTATAATTGTTCTATGAAAAACGCTACCAAATGCAATTGCAAAGATAATTTTTTGATTTGATTCTATAGAGCTTACACAGACACCTGGAGACAGATAAACCTGATCACTTCCTCACCACCCAACCCAGTTCCTACATTCTCCAGCCCTGATGTCTTTCCCTCATTGTCAGGTAAACATGTACTCCACACCCATTTCCATCAAGCTCTCACCTCTTAATATGAATTCCTTAAAACTGTTCTGGCTAAATAGAAATTTTCTTTTAAATACAACTCACTCTTCCCTTATAACCACTCCTACACTTTTTCTGTGAGACAAACAGTAATTTAACCAGTTCAATATATTTGTCTAACAAAGTTCCTGAGTGTCACTGGATCAATAGAGCCTTGTCCTCACTGAAAGATTCTGGGTTCTAATAGCCTTTGTACAGCACAGAACACATTAGAACAGCAGTTCTCAACCTGTGGGTTGCAACCCCAGCGGGGGTTGAATGACCAAAACACAGGGGTAGCCTAAAGCCATTCCAAATCATAACTGTACCAAAATTACAGTTTTGAAGTAGCCACCAAAATTATTTTTTGGCTTGGGGTTACCGCAACATGAGGAACTGAATTGCAGGGTCACAGCATTAGAAAGGTTGAGAACCATTGCATTAGGAAATGTTTCTGAGGCTCATAACCTCATTCCTAAAAGCTGCTGAATATTCATTTATTTTCTGGAAGAGCCTACACTTATATTCAAGTATGTGAAAGACAAGGAAGTCTTCTTACCTGGCTTCCAACAACAGCGGGTAGGAAAACCACTTTGTCGTGAGAGAGGTTGTAATGGCCTTTGAATCTGCTTTCACTGAGGAAAACAGCCACAGTACAATGAGTGCAACTGCAGGTCCCATTTTACAGCAAAGCCCTGGAAAAACAAAAAGGTTTAAATCTTAATACTTACAGACACGCCGGGCGTGGTGGCGCACGCCTGTAATCCCAGCACTTGGGAGGCTGAGGCAGGAGGATCGATGCGAGTTCGAGACCAGCCTGGGCTACAAAAGTGAGCTCAAGGCTAGCCTCAACTGCATAGTGAGACCCTGTCTCCAAAAGACAAAAAAAAAAAAAAAAATACTTATAGACATAAAATAACAATCTTAATACCTAGAGATACAATACAACACTAAAGTTGTGAAAACAGGGCCACTATTGGACAATAATAGCACTTAATGCCTAGTGCAATAGATTCAAGACCAGCAGTTCATTACATTCTGCCCTACAGAGACTCATCTCATTTCTGGGGAGCCTATATAATATAGAAGTAGAAAAGTCAGTCAGTCAGCAAGGTTTACCCAAGAATGTTTTATAAAGCATGAGATAAAGAAAGCTGGAACAGATGAAAACATAAATAACAGATGAGTGTTGCGGGTTGCATTTTATTCTCCATGAAAATAAATTTAACTTCCATATTCCAGTCCCTCAAAATGTGAACCTATTTGGAGACAGGATCTTCATAGAGATGAGCAAGTTAAGATGAGGTCATGAAGATGCACTAATTCAATACAACGAGCATAATAAAATCAGGTAAGTAGAAAGGGGGGCACAATATAAAGAGATCAAGAACCCCTGGTAAGACAGGTAGACACAGAAGTCACACTCCAAGTCAAGGAATGCCTGGGGGTACCTTGGAAGAGGCAAGGAAAGATCACCTATAATTTCAGAGAGAATCATAAAACATGATTTAAGAATAAATTTCTGTTGTCTAAGTATTCAAGTATGTGGTACATTGTTATGACAGCTGTAGAAAACTACTATGACTCTCTAAAGGAACTGGGGCTGGGGAGATAGCTCCATGGTACAACTGCCTCCCTGGCAAGTGGAAGGTGGTGAGTTCAAACCCCAGTCCTACAAAAAAATAAATAAATAAATAAAAATAAAAATAAAGAAACTAACTCAAAGACAGGTTCTGGAATGAACAAATATAACTCAGTGGGTTTCTAGGCACTCAGCTTTATCTATACAACAGGAAAAGCAAGTGACCAGCAGAGCAGCACAGTCTTGCTGCATGCTGAGACTCTTGCAGAAAGTAACCAGGCCATTTCAAAGTCTTCTCCCAGAACCTACCTAACGGCTCCTTAATCAGACATCCTCCAGAGCTAGTCAGCATCCAGAGGCAGGGGGCATAGCTCAGCAGTGGAGTACTTGCCTAGCATTTGCAAGACCTGAGCTTCAAATCTCCAGCCCCTCAAGCATGAATAAATACAAGAATTGTTGGGGATTCAGAACTGCCTGAGCCCAGAATTTCAAGGCTAACCTGGCTAAGACCTCATGTAAGGGGAGGAGAAAAAAGGAAAAGGAAAAGCTTGCATCCAAGCCTCAAGAGGATAAGACCATGTGGGAAGATCAACATCTGACATAGTTTAGCCCAGTTCCTCCATGTTGGTTATATATCTGACAGGAAAAGACAGTAATATTTTAGGAAAACAAATCAATGCTTTCTTCCGATAAGAATTATATAAACCAGGCATGGTGGCAACATGTCTGAAATCCTGATACACGGGAGGCCAAGGAAGGAGGATCACCCTGA